>CAJNYU010002001.1:3370-32650 GCA_905331475.1 Rotaria socialis | reverse complement strand
TCGGTTGTAACACCCCCTCTCCCCTAGGCATGCACCGAACCCGAACGACCTGATATTCGGTCATATCCGGGTTCGGTCATAGCCGGTTTTGGTACTACCCGGATTCGGTCTTACCCGGATTCGGTAATAACCGGGTTCGGCCTTACCCGGATTCGGTCATACCCAGATTCGGTACAGGAATTTGAGGGTCTACTTATTCGTATTCTTCGAAGCATAGAAAGGAATAACAAATAGTACCAATAGATCGATAATAATAAATGATTTTATTTCAACGGTTTATGGTCTTTTCCTCAATCTATCACAGATAATCTTATTTATCAGGAAAGTATACAATTAAATGAGCTTTTATGAATATTTCTCTAGGACTCAGCTACAGGAAATTGTCGAATGGTTCTCCTTATTGAAATGATCCTTCTGATAGTCTAAGTAGGGATGTGAAAATTCGAATACTACCAATACCAATACAATTTCGTATTTTTGATATCGATATTAGCATTATTCGTATTGATATTGTTAGTAGATCGATGGAAAGAAAATCATACATATGCATTTCCGGAAAACTTAATAAGGAGAACCATTCGACGATTTCTTGTGGTTGAGTCCAAGATAAATATTAAGAGAAGCTCATTTAACTGTATCCGTTCCTGATAAATGAGATTAACTATGATAGGCTGAGCAAGGTAGAGGATCTTTGACATGAATTCATCTTTTATCCCCTACTATATATATCCATAGGTGCTATTTATTATTCATTTTTATGCTTCGAAGGATACGAATCAGTAGACCAGAGAATCCCATACGGAATCTGGGTATGATGAAACCGAGGTAGTACCGGGTACCCGGTATGACCGAACCAGGGAAGACCGAGCCCGGGTATGACCGAACCCGGGTAATACCGAACCCACGTATGACCGAACCCGGGTAGTACCGAAACCGGGTATCACCGAACCCGGGTAGTACCGAAACCAGGTATGGCCGAACCCGGGTGCGACCGAATACCGGGTAGTACTGACCCGAACTATCCGGGTTGTACTCGGGTTTGGTGCATGCCTAGGGGAGAGGGGGTGTTACAACCGAATACATGGGAGTACATGAATTATAGAATTCTAGGTTTTGGGCGGGAAGAGGGGGTGTTACGACCGAATACATGGGAATACATGGGAGTACATGAATTATAGAATTCTAGGTTTTGGGCGGGAAGAGGGGGTGTTACAACTGAATACATTATAATACATGCGAGTACACGTGTATCCTGTGTCTCACTAGCAGAGCTGTTAGTCTGTATGTGAATACCCCAGTACAAGTTGTACCCGTACTTGCGCAGCTATGCTATCCATGTAGTTAAAAATTTTAGAACCTTCACAATTTTTGTCATCATTCTATAAAGATACCCAATAACGTTATATTTTATGATAAAATACACGTACATAGAGATACACCACATTCAACTGCAGTTCTAGACTTAGATTTGAATAGATTTGACTTACTTTGGATTTCGATGGCTACCATAAAAATTATGTGTGTCTTTAATATCCAGTTTTCTTCACTCTATCTTATTGAAGTATTATATTTCATTTAATCTTTAAAAACAATTGCAAAATGCAATAGGATTTAATAAAATCAATGATTTTGTTCGTAATTCCCCTAAATCCTACAACACTTGTAAATTTGTTAAAGATTGAATAAAATCGGATATCTCTATCGAATAGACAAATGAAAAACATAAGCAACGCTAGCATGATATTTTATTCATTTCCTGGTCTGTTTTGGATCTAAAACAGGCTACTTTTTGTACAGAGAATCTCATTCTTTATGGAATAGTATCGATTCCGATGAAGTTTATAGCACGAAAAATTTAGGTTGGATATGTATTTGAGGGTGTGAGTATGAATGAGAGTATTGCATGGCGTCAATGAAAAGCCTAAATAAACTAAAGTTGAAACTTGTCACGAAAAGCATTGAAAATTGACTACGATCACTCCACACCTTGACCGATGTAATGATATGATTTGATAAATAATCTAAAAAATAATGACAGACACTGACATATTCCATCTCTTATTTTATCGAAAGCCATATTCACACCAATAAATTTACTATGCTAACATCACATCTGCACAGCGAAAGAAAAATGATTTTACGAGGAAATCAAATATAAAACATATTTGCTTAAGCTTCTTTTCTTTTTATAATAAATCAATATGTACCTATGGATATTTTTAGCATGTTTGCAATAGCTTTATTTCCTTGATAAAAAGAGGAAATGAATTGTACATGCATTTTACTTTCATAGAGAGACTTTTCCGAGTGAAAAAAGCATTCATTTTAAATTTATTAATTAATTTCTGTCTATAGCTAACAGAGACCGAAATCGAATCGAATTGCCGAATAATTCGATTCGATTCGATTCGCGCCAGACGAATGGAATCGACTCCGAATGGAACTTCAAAAGTACCGAATCGAATCGAATGAATAAAAAAAAATTGGAAAAAAGCCGAATCGAACCGATTCATTTTTTTCAGTTTCATTCGGCTATTCAAAATCATTTTCTTTGTTCTGGTGTTATGGACGAGGGCAGTTGACAAGTATAAGAGATGACGCATGCAAAAGGACGTCCACTGTTTCTCTTGCTTTGTTTCTGTCAGGCGTGCTTATTTAATGATCACCCTTGTTCTGTTCATATCGTTATCATGGTCAAGTGCATTTTGATTGGCATAATAAATGCTCACTTACAACGAGTGTTCCATCTTTCTTTCTTTTTCTGTTAGTCAATTTAGGCTCCAATCACACTGAGAAGTAAATTAGCATTATAGTTGAATTAAGCCATGTGACTAGTGCATTAAGAGTTAAGTAATACTTTAGAGGTGATTTTAACTCTTAATGTATCAATTAGATTACTGAATAAGACTAACTTTATTCACATTTCCAGTGCGATTGCGGGCTTGATATCAACCTCTTTATTTATTAAGTATGGCTACGGTCAACTGTAAATATAGATCCATATACAGTAAATGATATTATTTTTCTTCGTTCTATAGAAAATAAACTTATTTAATTAGTCTACTTAGATGTGTTCATTAATTTATATTTTATATGTTCTTTCTTGAAAAAAATGAATAATTCTTATGTATATCTTCATAAATTATATTTATTCAACATATTTCTATAGAAGATCGACAGACTATTCTCATTCTAAGATGACAGTCTGAAAACAACAATACTATGTAATAGTGAATACCATATTTTGTAAACCCAATTTGAGTCGAATCGAATCGAATCGAATTAATTTTTTTCGTGTTTTTAGCCGAATCGAATCGAATGGCACTTTTGTCATCGGTTTCGGTCTCTGGTAGCAACTTGATTGTTTTACAGAAGGATGGGTGTGTCGATGAAAGAACAATGTCACCCACACCCACCGAAAGGCAGTAGTCAATATATATAAACATAAAATATTTTTAACCATGTTAAGTGCTTCAAATTTGGTCGACAAAAAAAAAACGTGTCCCAGCGTTAAGCTTGTTTTTTGCATTTTTTATCTGACAATGGAGGTGCTTGTACTGTCCGTGAGAAAAACAGGATATTTTCGGATCCAATGAAAGCTCTCATAGCCAAACTAACAAGGTTAAAATATTAGCTGCTATTGGTTTGCCTAGGCTGAGATATTCGATTTTTCAGTGAATTTTCTCTACAGAACCGGCTTTCCCAGCAATATCATATTTTCGAATTTGAACCTGAAACTATGCATGCATGAAGGTCTCAAGGAGACTAACTTATAGAAAAAAATCAGAAGCTTTCGAAAAACTCTCTTCGAAACATAGATGTCTCAAGTAGGGTGGCCAGATCAAAAATCGAAAAATCAGAAAATATTTTTTCAAAATCAGAAAACAATCAGAAACAATCTCTGAAAAACGCAAACATCAATAAAAGATATTTAACGTTGAGCTTCTTTTTAAATTTAAAACTCGTTCGTAAAAACGAGCAAAACTAAATCACATACATTCTGCGTAGATTAAGAAATCCAACGAGAGAAAAAACGTTAAATTCCATCATCTCGGTATTGCTATTCATATTTTGCATCTTTTTGAATTTGCTGTAAGAAGTTTGTTTAAAATAACGTATGCTAATAAAACATTCTCAAGAATAATTACCATTCACTTTTATTTTAAGTTAAGCATTATCTGGTTTTATGTTGCTGGTTTACAAGAATTGGACTATAAATGCTTCACATAACCGAAAATCAATTCTACTCCAGAATTCGAATGCGGAATATAAAATATGACTAATGCAGAAAATTGATGAAACACTATTGATTTATTATAATAATGGGTTATAATCGTACCTAATTTCAGTGGCAAAGCAGGATCTGCAAATATTCCAAATTCAGAAAAAATCAGAAGATTAGAAAAATGTTCAAAATTCAGAAGTTTTTCCTAGTTTTCAGAAGATCTGGCTACACTGGTCTCAAGTATACAGTTTCTACAGAAAATCGTCTATATTTTGAGAGATTCATATCTCGAAGAGGGTTTGTCCAAAATTTCTGATTTTTTTTCTGTAAGTTCGTCGCATTGAAACCTTCATGCATACAAAGCTTCAGGTTTAAATTTGAGAATATGATATTGCTGGGAAAGTCGGTCCTCTAGAGAAAATTTTTATTCTGCAATTGTACTTTTATAATGAATTCCGAAATGAAATAATAATCGGATACACTTTGCCATTAATGATGAGTATCGATGGAATGAAAAATACAATCAAATACGAATTATCCCCAATCGTAGTCCTTGTATAGAGTGATTAAGAAAATAGAATTCATTAAAATCGAACAGTGACGATCATCATATTGCCCAAAATGCGAAATCAAAGTTTAACATCAACTCTTGTCGAAACATCTCCGCATATAAAATTGAACCAGCACAACTATTTTTAAGAAAATCCTTCGTTTATTTAACAATAAAAACACTCCATGTGCGTATAGATATTAATTGTTTTTTCATACTGGTAAAAAAAATACAGTTAGAAAAAAAAAGAAAGAACACTGATGATAGTAATAAAGAAACATATAGCTATGTATATTTAACAAATAAATTGAGTGCTTTCTCCTTCACATACGTTTACAAAAAAGCAAAATACATACTAAAGCTACTATTGCTTAAGCTCACACAGTTACTTATGTTATGAAGATTAAAACAAAAAGTATATTGCAATAAATAAATGAATTGGAATTAAAATAATTATATGCAAATGATGTCTATTGCGGAAAGAAGAAAATTAAAAAAACGATCGTAGATCACTTATTTTTACGAATATCAACATCGCCATTGGATGATTCATCATCGCTGCCGTCACTATCACTTCGATCATCTTTTGTTACCTATAATCGAAGGCAAAGCAAAAAAAATTGAAAAAATTGAATTTAGCATTCATCGTACTTTGCCCGCTTTACATGCTAAAATAGCTACTCGACAAATTAAATAAAACCAAAAATAATGAAGAATTTGTAGAAGTATTAAAAGACCATTGAATACGTAGTAAGCAGGAAAAAGACCGAGAATATTTAGTTCTTCAAATGTCGTTGTATACAATATTCTAAATTAATAGAAGTCTCGTCAGTGTGGCACACCATGGATATTATCAGTACACTTTTAATCTTTATGGAAGGAAGACCTTAGAAATGTGAAATTACTTTCTAAACTGTTAGTTTTAATATATCCGGACAATAATCGTATGTTCAATATTTATCCTAAATTAGTGTTTAGCCTAGCAATGAAAATATTTGCATTTTAGCCAAGAATAAATTAACGTTTAAATTATGTTCACCAAGACTATGACAAGAAATCGTGAATTACCCTAATTTTGCATTTCACTGCGGACCGGATATCGTCTTCATCCGACAGAAATGTAAAAGTCTTTTTTTCTTCGTCCTTGAGAGGTGTTATGATGTTTATCAAATGATGATGGATGGAAGGACGAAGACAAATAGACCATCATTTTTGACGCGCATCACCGTCATATCTGTTAAAAATTATGGCACACCTCAAGAAAAAGAAATTTGAATAGAGACAGAAAAAAAGGGTTGTTTGAACTCGTGCACCAAACTTATCTACGATTTTCAAATGAAATTACTGAATATAATGGCTTTAATAAGTCTCAGATCTTTTTAAATATTCCTGATGTTTGCATAGTTTAAATTACTATGAAGATTAGGGAAAATGTTTACTAGTTATTTTATGAATGCTAGCTACGGATGAACTGTCTTCGAATTTCTACTATATAAAACCCGTTCGGTAAAATGTTTGTATTAAACATAGATTTATATATATTTACTTATAAGGATAGTAACATAGACGTGTTATAAACCAAACAATAGCAAATATAACGAAAAACACATCACATGTTTTCTGTGCCCGCGCATACTTTGCCATTTTGCCAATCTTGAAAAATAAAATCATAATTATCGATTTTTCTTTTTATGTAATTTATTTCCTACTTCAAGCCAAAAATCTCCGCAATCATGTATTACAAGTACTAATGCACCAATACGTACAAAATTGACCGTATAACTAAATGATAGTAATGATATTGTGGCAATATGATGAAGAAACATTTGCCAAAAATCTTTTCGTTTAACATCAATAAATTGAGAAAAGATTAATGACCAGTAAAATGCAAGTTCTATCATATAATACCAAAATATGTCATCTGTTAATCGATGATTTGGATAATTTAACCAACAATCTTTTGTATCCCACGTCCATGATTTCTTCAATAGAAAGAAAAAACTATTAACTTGATTCTATAGATAAGAAAAGTTCATTACATTCCTTAAAATAATTACACCATATAAAAATATGCAAAGATAAAAAATAAAACGCCAAAATGATTCACTAAATTTTCCTAGTAGACTAACACGTGAATTACGTAGATGCACCAGTCGAATGCCAACTAATCGACCAACAGGTTGAGCTACACAACTAGAAAAAGAAAATCAACTTTTCAAATAAAATTAAAAAAATAAAATTTACTATTCAAATAAGAGTCTTGTTACATAGAGTAGAAGAGCCAATGGATAAACATAAATAAGATCATGTAATTGGGGTAGACGAATACCTTGTTGTTCGAGTACAGTAAAGTTTGTCCAAGTTGTATTTCTCGGTAACCAAAATTGTTCATTCCACATTGCACCTATGTTTTTGTTCAAATCGAAATCACATATTTTCTTAGTTAAGTACGATACTGTTTCAAAATCATGATCTCAAAGAAACTGCGTTTTTTTACGAATAAAAATTGAAGCAATCAAAGCAAGGTATATGATATATATTTATTTATGTAGACATTTCTTTTTAAGGTTGCTTGCTTGCTTGGGTTGAGTTCTTTTCTGTCAAACGTCTATGCGAAAATGGCCAATCGAGAAAGGAATTTGATGGCGCTAGTTGGTTTTATTAGTTATATATATATATATATATATATATATACATAGAAGAAATCTAATAAGTGCATAAAAAGCAAAATTCACTTGTGTTCGCACTAATAATAATAATATTTTTCTTAGAAAAAAGTAACATAAGAAAAAATTTCGTTGTCTCAAAAGGCCCATTGACATTTATAAACTGACTCAATGATAATTTTTCTTTTTCGGTTAAAAGAAGATAAAATTAGACGTGCTTTTTGTTTTATTCTTAACAAACAAATATACATCTGCTCAAGACAGAAAGATGAAGAAAACGTTTGAATATGATGATAAACTACCAGCATTGCCCTTGCCAACACTAGAACATACACTTGAACGTTATCTTGACTCAGTAAGAGCTGTGGTCGACGATACTGAATATGCGAATACTAAAAAGGTTGTCGAGCGATTCGCTATAGGAATTGGACGAGAATTACACGAACAACTGAAGACCAATATTGAGAAGAGAGAGGAAAGAAATTGGGTAAGGTTGTATTGGCACTTGCAATCAACAAATAGTTTCGATTGTCGTATCTTTCAAAATGGTGGGATGAAGAAATCTATTTAAAATGGCGTTTACCCATCGCACCAACGATCAGTATGACGGGTTTTAATTGTTTAGTACCACCTGAAGCCGACTCACAACTAACACGGACATGTGTACATATGTATGCGTGTGCTCTTGTTTTCGAAACAATACGCGAGTATATAAATAGAAGTTTGAATTTAAATAGAAAAACAAATCGTCTTATTTCTCAGAGAACGTTATCCAACATCGTACGTGGGGAAACATCCATTGACCATGCATCAATATAAGCATTTTTTTAATACATGTCGAATTCCACATAAAGGATGTGACGAATTAATGAGCGTATTTCGAACTGGTTTGTTGTTTTTGTTTTAACTATAATATTTTATTTTTTTGTCCAGTTTCGGAAGATCCACAAAGACCACCAACTCATGTTGTTGTAATGAGAAATGGTCATATGTTCATGTTTGATTTATATGAATCGAATAAACTTCTTACGCCACCTGAAATCCTCAAACGACTCGAAGATATTGTTCAACAAAGCGATCAAAGTCCTGGACTTGGCTTAGGCGCTCTTACTGCATTACCACGAGATGAATGGGCAGAAGTAAGTCTCAATCAATCATCCTGATTTAATGACTATGTAGATGAGGTTTTTATAGGTACGAGATCATTTATATGAAATGAATGAACAAAATAAAATCAATTTTCAACGTATCGAACAAGCTTTACTTGTTTACGGATTTGATAATGAGAATGCTGAAAACTTAACAGAGGTAGATTAACGAGAGGCTTATATTCGATAATACTTTTCTCAGATATAATAAAAAGTAAAATATGTAGCTTGCTTGTATTGGCTTGTTGAAAAATCCGCAGTCCCGTTGGTTTGATCGATCGAACGTTTATATCGTCACACGCAATGGTCTTATTGTAGCAAATGATGAAGTAACTCGATAATATCTCTTTTGAATATTCATCTTCACTAAATTATATGTCTTAGCATTCGGCTTATGAAGGTAGTATTCCAATACATATTGGTGATTATATACAAAATCATATAGATACTCTTGAAAAAATCGATTCATGGCCAATACCATCGGATCCCGATAATAAAATCATAGTTCATGAACTTTTATTCATCTATGATTCGCATGTACTGAATGTTATTAATCACGCAATTAATTTATTTCATCAATCGGCAGAGAATATCGACATTTTTGTCACTAATGTAAATCAATGTACAAAAGAAGATATTAAACAATATGTTCGTATTCATCCGGATACTTATTTTCAATTGTGTCTTCAACTTGCTTATTTTAAACTACATGGTAATAAACCTGCGTCAACCTATGAAACAGCATCAACACGACGTTTTTATCGTGGAAGAACGGAAACCGTGCGAACTTGTTCACCAGAAGTAGTTGCATGGTGTCGTGCAATGGTAAATCAGAATGATCAATTAGTAGTAAAATTCATCTATTGTCGTATGTTTATAGTTTAATTGAAATTTATATAGGAGAGTGAAAGACGAAAATTATTTCTTATTGCTGCTAATCGTCATCAAGAATTAATGGCCGCAGCATCGGAAAATCAAGGTTGTGATCGCTATTTATTTGCATTAAGTATGATGGCAACTTTAACAGGAAAACCATTCGAACTTATCAATGATCCATCATGGATAAAAAGGTTTCGCAAAAGAAATAAAATATTTTTCTTGTTTCGATATTGTTTTGGATTTTAGTGGTGGAAGTGGTAATTTTATTTTATCAACAAGTTGTCTTGGTTTTACTTTGTCCGTAGGTGGAACACCACCGATGTGTTTAAATGGTTACGGAGTTTTCTATCGGCTTGGTAGTGATGCGTAAGAAAAGTTCAAAATAAACGATACATGGATTATTGTTATATTTATTTACTATAGAATAACATTTTCGGTCAGTGCTTATCGAAATAGTACGATTACAGATGCACAAGCATTGGCGCATACAATTGAACGTACTTTAATTGAAGTTAAAATGTTATTTATGCTATCAAATTTGTAAATGGACACTGTACAAGCTTGACGAAATTTTTCTTAGATAGTTAATTGCGTCGATGATCTAACCATGACATTCAAACTCTTTTTTAATACTAAATCATTTACTAATGAGTCACCATACGAGGTTTCTCTGATGCTTTATTCTTTTAATGCAAAGATGATGGCGAAATCAGACGTTTTTGTTACCCACCTCTTGCTTGTACTTTGCTTATTCTCAAATAAAATATGTAGCGTTTTATATATAAGAGTGAATTGCAACTTTTGGGTATACCGGCAATTTTTCAGTAGCATTTCGCTGATCACTTTTACCTCTCTGAACCGATTAGGGCAAGGTTTTATATACCATTTCTCCTGGTATGACCCACTGTCACAAACCATTTCAGCCCTATAGGTCGTACAATCAGTGGCTTGTGAGAAATATATTGCTGATTTAAATTTTATATTTTTTTGTCTCCTTTGTCAAATATTCACATTATTCGACAGATACTTTATTTTTGAAAGTTGAATGCTATATAACTCTTTGATGAATCGATCGATTAGACTCAAATTTTGAGAGTAGATAGTGTGGGTGCAAGTAACTGTTACTCTCATCACCCGCAGCCGCATGAATGTTAAAAACACATAAGAACAGCTCACAGCAGAGTTCAGTATTAGAGATGTGCAGGATGAGCTTTTCTCTTATCCTGTACCCTGGCAAAGGATTTTTTTGTGCCCTTATTCTACCCTACCCTGCAGGGTAGGGTAGGGTAACCCTGTACATCTCTATTCAGTATAGCCAGCTCGGATTCACTCATCATCTTCTACTTTTATACTTCTGAGTTTTGTTGAAACTTGTTGCAACGCCTATTTTCCAGGTCGATGATTCCAACCATTCGATCCTGGGTTTACCAGGTTACGACCAGTACCGGATCACCGCTTCGAAGTTCCTAGCACTCAATATTTAATTCGTTACTAATGAGAATAGAAAAACAACGCATACTGAAGTAGTGTGATAGATTTATAGGGAAATAGACAATTGTGTCTCTATTCTAAAAATGTCTTTGTTTTTTATCAGAAGAAACAGTGCGAACACAAGCCGAAGTTATATTTAATGAACTTCAAAAATACGGCTTTTGACCATAATTGCTTCCATTTTCACTGAAGCATCCCCATTTACCAAAACTGTAATGCCACCCTTGCGTTGAAACAACTAGACATATGTTTCAGTACGTAAGTTTATGACTGAACAGTTCAAATCGATGTTAGGTTTATAATTATAGCAGCATGTCATTCATCAAAGGTTAACTGTTGTTCTATTTTCAATATGCTAAGATAAGTACGTGTTCTTATCTTCATAGTGTATTTGCATTGAATCATTGATTGTGTAATTACAAAAATATTCTGATTATTACATAAATACGAGGCAAATTTTAAATAATTTACTTTAAAACAATGAATTTCATTCAACACCCATCATATTCCGAGCAAACGCATGACATTGCGTTGATTTTATCGAAACTAACAATAGAAAATATGAATAAACTTATGGGGCGACTTGACTTGCAGTGCATTTCTTTTGAACGTTTACAAACATCAGGACGTATTAATTTGATTTTTAATTTAAAAGCACTATCAAAAAATTCTTCATATATTGAATTCATACTAAAAATATCAAATCCGCATCGTTATTGGACAGAAAATCGTATTAAAAACGAAGTTTATACAATGCAATATTTAATTGAACATACAACAATTCCAATACCAAAAATAATCGATTGTTCTACTGATTGTAAATCAAATATTTTATCATGTGAATATATACTAATGGAAAAAATTTATGGAGAAACGTTAGAATCTGTTATTGAAAACATTTCTGATCAAAATTTGGTTAGAACAGCAATTGAAATGACTGATTATGTTAAACAATTACGTCAAATAAAATTACCACAAGCGAATAGGATTGGTTCATTTTCTAGTAAAGAAATGTTTCTCGGTGGATCTCTGGAAGATGGCCCTACACTAGGACCATTTATTACTGTAAAATATTATATAATTGAACATTTACGATGGGCTATAAAAAGAATTCAAACAGATGAACAATTATTTCAAATTGGAGAATATTTAATATTATCATTACAAAAAATAATTGATTGTGCTCAAACAGATTCGAACTTGTCAAAGTCAGAAATCAAACTTCATGTCACTCATACTGATTTAAATTCATCTAACATTTTAGTGGATGAAATTACTGGAAAAATATTAGCAATACTCGATTGGGAAAGATGTGCAATGACATTTAAAAATGATGACATTGAATTTGTTTCGCACTGGTTTGAAAATAATCAACGAGAAAAATGTTTTCAATTACTCATTCAACAACAACAAAATTATCTTGATTTAGTCAATGATGCATGCAATATGCACAAAATCAAATTATATTTAGATGTAATGTACTCAGCCATGTATGCTACATTTTACAGTTGCACTTGGTTTGATTGTGAGCAGGCAGTGACTGAACATATTAAACGATTTTTACAAGAAACAGAAGATGCCATTATTGTATTCAATAAAAATATCTTAGATGAAAATAAATTATATGATGATTCTCGCTGTTGAGATGAAATGTTAGCATTATGGCAACTCTGCAGAATTTTACAACACCATCGTGTGAAGTAATATGCTGTGTCACTCGATGAGACTATTTTAGCAATATCGAAATACCTGACATCACGCCAGCTATGGCACATTCGTGCTAGGGGGGGGGGGGGGGGGGGGGGGGGGGGGGGGGGGGGNCCCCCCTCCCGGTGGGTCCCCCCCCCCCCCCCCCGTACAATTTTTTCCTGGTGATGCCCCTAATTCATGCCCATATATTCAAACTGAAATTGAGTAATATGTATTTTACTCGTGACCTTTTAAGATCATTTGATGAAAGACTTGAGGGAAATCAAACAGTATCATAACTTCAGATTGAATAGGAAACCCATCCTCATTCTCCACCTACCCACACTCTGATCGAGAACTTTCAATAGTGATCTGTCGTGCCTTGCCTAGAGTGACTTTCAGCAATGATAAGCTAAATTTCATCTCAATTCAATTCATTGCCTGACTCTTAATTGACATGTAATAATGAGCAATTCACTTTCAAATGTTTTTTTCATAAAGAAAATTAAAATATTTAATTAAGCCGCTTCATTTGAGATGTCGATATTTTATTTTTTCTGCATGGCGACAATGCGCATTCAAGTCTTTGTCATTTCGCGAAACAATTCAACATTTTGGTCTGATTCCAATCACCTCACGCCGACGACGTCTTCCACTACAACTCCATTTCAAACATTCAGAACAAATCCTCCTCACACATTGGCAAGAAGTGATTGTCCGTGGCGTAGAAGTCGTAGTTGTAGTCGTCGTTGTAGTACTAACTTGCTGTGAACAATCAAATCCTTTCCAAGTATCTTTGCACTTACATTCTCCAAATTGAAAATAGCCTGTTTCTTGGCAAACACCATTACCCGAACAGTTATTATAGCAATACAGCTGGTTATCGATATATTTGTTCAGAGCTTTCTCGATTAGTTTTGACTTATTGAAAATTTGATCATCATGCGGAAATCGTCTTTTGTTAAGTAGATCAAATATGTAACTGATACCGAATTTTGTGACAACCGGATTCGATGGAACTGTTTTCGACCATTCATCTATTGTCTGAACCGATGTATCACCACCAAGAGTTGTTGCATATGTTTTTCTGACATATGTCATAAATTTATTGTGCTTTTCCTTATCGTATACTATTTTTGTAGCTCCATTTAATGAAATGTAAAATTCAGCCTGGGCTTCATGGCTTCTTGTATAACCATGAGTTTCTAAGAGGCTAATATCAGATTTTTCAATAAAAATATTTTGTCGAGCAATACCACCTAGTAACAAACTATTGACATATGTAAAGCCAAAATAGCTAAAGATAAACCTCTGAATGTATGACTCAACTGTCTCATCATAATCACAACATGGTAGTTGTTCAATAACATAACGGAAAGTCTCCGTTAAATTCATGAATGGTTCAAACATTGAAAGCTTCACATAGCTGACGCGTGCTGATGTATACAAAACTTCTAAATTCTTTTTGATAATATGATCAAGCATATATCGTGCTTGTTCCGAATATTTGTATGCAAATGAAAATTTCCAAAACCCACCTTTGGCTGATACGTCAATACTTTTTGATGTTGTTTCTTTTAATTGTTCAACTGTGTCAATGGTTTCAGTATCTGCTTGTAGTTCAGTCGACGGTAAGCAGTCTAAGAAAGTGTAGTCTGGTATTAGCCGTGTCGTACATGAACCTTTAGGTATTTGCTGATAATTCAATTGAAAAATGGGTTGTGCAAAACCTTGCATTTGACATTCTCCAGTGTAACAAACAGGGCTACCATATAATGGGTTGTATCCAAGACCAATTTTATTACTATTTTGTAAATAAATTCCTTCACTACTGGAACGTGCATTTGGTGATAGCCGATGATTGTTGATATATGAATTGACTCGATCAAGCAGTTGATGGTTAACGAGGGCTGATCCGGTCCCACATACTACCAATAAGGCAAGAAAAAAAACAACTCGATGCATTTTCGATAATAAACTTGAAGACTGACAGTAACTATGCGTTTTTATATGATTGAATTTATTGAAGAATCTGTGTGCTATTCATGCTACTGATTTAGCACTTGAGAGACTTTTGTAGTATTTTGAATAAAAACTGTCATGATTACTTCCTCATTAGTTTGCGTGATGAGCTAAAATTGCCAGCTCTTCAAAAATACACATAAATTTGAATAGTATATGAAGCATATAAAGAAAAAAAAGTAGTGAACCGTTCTCAATTTAATTAGTTACACCGGTTCCCTTCGACATGATAAATCAGTTCTTGATAAATTGGTGTGTTTAAATGGGTAGATCCCCAAATTTCTATCGATATTCGTGCTATTATCATGAATATGAGCCTGTAAACAGAGGTATAAACTGCCAACCGATTTTTAATGAAGTCGACGGCTTGCAGTCAATGAGTTTCCTAGAGCCAATGTATTTTTCAGCTGAGGGCTTACAGATCTACCCGTAAGCGAATTTTCATGTAGAGGTGTGGGTATGGGCATGCTTTTACGTGAAAAAAAACTAACTACACCCACACCCGAAAATCATATGAAAAAACTATTGTGCGTATTTCATTTTTATTCAACCTAGCATAATTTTTTTGTCAGACAATCGTCGAAAATTAAAGGTTTAATATTGAAAGAAAGCATTTCTATTTATTAGTTATCTTTTTTTTCGTACGAGAAAATCCATTCTTAATATTAATACTTATGTATCTCATACAGTTAATATAGAGAAAGGATACCTATTGATTATTCATAATCAGCTTCTAGCGTGTTTTTTGGTGTCATACATGAAAAAGCAATAATTATATATGTTTGCTTCACTACCTAACTATTATAAGGCTCTACTTGTGTTATATTCAATATGAAATTTGTTGTCGAGACTAGGTGTGTTACTTATCTTTACATTATAAAGTCTTAATATTTACAAAACAAAGAAAATAATAAAAAAATAGAAGTGTTTTTTTTTGTATGAGCAAAATAGAAAAAATATACAACGTGACACTAGAATATGTGAATTCTTATCGTGAACATCACATTTGCATGTGCTATTATAAAACAATAAAGCTGATACATGAAAAACTATATGCGAAAAATTTTGATGGATATCTCATCTACATTTGTGGTATCAATCATTACTTCCTACGAATCATTTCATAATTAATTAATAATGAAGATATTTGATCATAAAATTTAGAGTATTCAGCTATCAGCATTTATAATGTGAGGAGCTGAGTCAAGATTTGAATAGGCCTATTTAACCATTAACTAATTGATATCATTGCTGGAACTCATTCTATCAGCTTTTACCGTATTTTGGCTATCTAAAACAATTTTCAAGGAATTAACTCAATCAGTTGCATGAGATGCCTAGTCCGACTTCGAATATAAATCGACATCTAATAATTATTCACAATTCGAAAATAAGCGAAAAAAATCGCGACCATTTAAAAACTATCCCAGAGCAAAGGAAAAGATCGTCAAATTCACAGCCCATTTATAAGTTAGGAATATATTTAGATTTCCTCTTCATAAATTATAAAATTTATAAATTGACATTCGCCCCCATTTATAATTTAGGAATATATTTAGATTTCCTTATTATACGGTTTGGTGGGAGAGTGTCGATGTGTGTGTGATGAAAGGTGGACATACGCTGATCGACAAACTAACACAACATAGTAAGTGTGGGCGCTGGGAAAGGCGGACAACGGGTCTACATACACCCACACCCTGCAATGTTATAATTTCTATACAAAGAATATCTATCTAAATGATTTATTCTAAAAATTATACCATTCGATTTGTGATAAAAGTGAACGAAATAAAAGGAATTCTAATAATGTGAACCAATATGGACACCGCCTATTTATAGTAACACCATAGAAAGCAGAGAGAAAGAAAACAACGACGAAATAAAACGAAATCATACATCCAGGTCATAAGATGGAGCAGTCATCCAATTCCGCAATGTTGAACATTCCGGAATCAGTTTCGTTGATTCCGGAATTAGGCCAAATATGAACACTGCCCGATTCCGGAATTGCTTCGTCCGATTCCCGGAATTCCACGGAATTCAGTCTAATTCCGGAATTAGGTGAAAGCGGAGTCACTGGGAATTCCTAGGAATTACACGGAATTCTTAGTAATTCCGGAATTACAACTTGTATTACTATTCTAGCTTGTCTTACCCATTTCGTGATGATCCGATTCCGGTCCGGAATTCCAGAATTAGGTCAATACAGAATCGCTGGGAATTAGACGGAATTCCTAGCAATTCCGTGTAATTCCGTTCAATTCCGACCAATTCCTGTTCGACCTAATTCTCGGAACTCCGTACCGGAATTGCATGGTGTGGGTGTTGCGATAAGTGTGGGTGTTGCCATAAGTGTGGGTGTGGGTGTGGATGTGGATGTTAGTGTAAGTGCACTGAATTCCGGAACCGTTGGGAATTAGGCGGAATCCGTTTGAATTCCGTGTAATTCCGGATTTGAATCGGAAGGGATAAACGGAATTCTGGGAATTAGATGGAATTGGTCGGCAGTGATTCCCGGAATTCCGGAATTGAATCGGAAGGGATAAACAGAATTCTGGGAATTAGATGTAATTGGTCGGCAGTGATTCCAGGAATTCTGGAATTGGTTCCGTGAGCGGAACTGGTTCCGGGATGTTCAACTTTGCGAAATCGGATGTATTCTCATAAGACGCACTCAAACTTTTAATTTGAACAATCGAAAGTATACAGAATGAAGTGCACAATAGTTAAAATACACCTACGTCCAGCGTCGACTGCGAAACGAGGCAATGAAAACAATCCAATGCACAACCATATGAAAAATAATGCCTATCCGAATACAACATCAAGAAAAGGGTCGTATTACCCCGTATACTAAAACACTTCACACCACTAAAATTGAAAAGGAATAATCAGGCGTGATTTTCTTTCATTTGTTGACACAGATATAGCACATTTTTCAGCAGCAATATTTAAACCGATACAAAAGAAATCAAAATCTTCCATCCAAAAACATTTATACTCCACTAAACATATTTATACACATTTCTCTGAAGTCTACACGAGAATTATAACTATCTGGCAAGCCTGACTTACTACGATATCAACGTTGTCAGTATATTTGAGTTCGAAAATCTAAATCTATTCCTAAATTATAAATGGGAGTGAAGCCAATTTATAAACTTCATAATTTATAAAAAGTAAATCTTTTCCCGCCGATGGCGTGAAAATATGAATGTGCCCAGGTTGATTAAAACGGACTCGTTTACGGTCTGTTTGTCGACGGTAAACGATGTCAAAACGGTATCTTTGCGGTAGTAAATAGGCCGTATTTACCCGTAATACCTGGCGCAGTAATACGGCACCGTAAATGGGACTGAATTTTCATGGTTTACGGCTGTTTGTGCTCCGTACTCTCATGATAATACGGCCCGTATTACTGCGCCAGATATTACGGCAAAATTTCGCTCGTAAAATAGTCGTAAAGTAACCGTCAATGGCCGTATACGGACCGTACTGTTCAACCTGGGTGGTTTTCTTTCATTTATATTCGAAGTCGAATTAGGCATCTACTCAAACAAACATAGTTGCCAGAAAATAAAATAGAACTAACATAAAATAAATACAAATTAAAGTAACAAAATGAAAAAAACAAGAAAGGACACGAGATAACACAAAGAACAAAACAAAACATACAGGACTACACATATAATAGAGGACCCCAGGTGAATGAATCCGACAGTGAATCTTATCGGATCTCATTGGATCCGACAAGTCGACAAA
This sequence comes from Rotaria socialis, assembly GCA_905331475.1. Taxonomy (NCBI): domain Eukaryota; kingdom Metazoa; phylum Rotifera; class Eurotatoria; order Philodinida; family Philodinidae; genus Rotaria; species Rotaria socialis. Next base: position 14,215 of record CAJNYU010002001.1, on the reverse strand, counting down.
ATTCGATCAGATTCCTGGTCACTGACCTGCTAACGATTCCGACAGAAAAAAATATTTTCTTAATCCTAAATGAATAAGCATATGGTGCCAACAACACACATGGGTCGAATGCTTATGTTGGATTCCGTTAAGTTCCGACACTGGAGCCTGTCGGGTTCCAACACTAGGGTTTCGATTGTAGATTCTACACCTGGATACCGATAGGATTTCGTTGGTTTAATGAAATTCATACTATATCCGATAAGATTCCGACACAAAGCCGATGGGATTCCACTGTCGGAATCATTCTATTGGGTGGTGCTAAAACAATATTAATGAAGTTCGTCATTTCGTTTTTGAAAATTACTATCGTTAGATCAAATTTAGTCATGAAAAACCATTAGCTATTTTTTCAATACATGAGTTTTTACAAACATTTTGTTGTTACCATTCAAAATTTCCTAGTTTATAATGAAAAGATATATTCAATGAGCAGTTCTATTGAATAGAATGTTGTTAATTAAATTCACTGATGTGGGTATTTACTAAGAATCGAAATACCTACAAGGATCAACTCTTCAAACACAATAATAATCTATTAATATTTATTTAGAAGACAGACAAATAATTACAAGATAGATTGTGAATTTCAAGAATAGTTATGTTGATTCACCGTTAAGTATGAAACATTATACTTGTTCTTGTTGGATTAATTCGATGATTCATATAATGTCGCCATTGATAGACAATAGTCAAACGAAATTTGTCTTTCAATTCAGGCAATGCAAAAATGCATACAATAGGACAACCAATAATAGACAGATAGATGGGACTAACTAATATCCAATTATTTTGAAGTTCTTGTATCACTTGTGATGATGAAACTTCCGCTTGACTAATAAGACTTACGATACACACAGGAAGCCAAGCAGCACAGTGTAATGTTGTAATTAATAGAAGTTGTATTAGCAAAGCTAGATTATGTCTCCAGACATTTGCTCGCATCATTTTACGTCGTTGAATAAACACTCGTCCGACAAGAATCATATTAGACACGATAATCACGCATAAGGGTCCAACAGCAGTGACGACCCAATCCAATATACCCCAAAATGGCTCAGATTCGTAGCATGCACCACCACATGTTTCAATTGTATAATCAAATTGATTCGTACATGGATAGAAAACAACTAAACTAAATGAATAAGCAAATCCAAAAATGATCAATGTACACATTGGTGCATAATGCAAGATGATTTTATGCCTTTAAGAAATCAAATTCAGCAATTTAATAGTACCTGGTCAATTACGGGACTTACTGAAATAGTAGTACATGATGAAAAATTAATAAATATCGTTCAATCGAAAGATAGGCATTTAGATGACTGGCAGCTACATTCAATGAAAAATTGAGTGTAATCCAAAATTTGCAGAAGCTATCAGATGCAAATGCTACGTGACCATGATAATAGTAAAATAGTGTGAAAGGTAGTTCACAAGTAGCCTGCATATATATAAATATATATACATGAATAACAAATGAATATTTTAAAAATCTTGTTACCTGAATAATTGTAATGCAGAAAACACAAAGAATCAAATGGTTTTTCAAATTAGCTCGCAATTAGCGCATTTGTATTGTCCAATAGATCACAAAACTGCAACTTACTCCCCACGGAATAATGAGTATCATCAAAACAACAAAGGAAATCATTCGACTCAATTCAACATTGAGTATGGATGATGGGAGGCTCGTAGTTTCGTTGTTTATAGATTGATTCATGTTTGAAAAAATATTGCTGCTGAACAAAAAAAAAAGGATCAATGTGCCAATTGGTGGCTCCGTTTCGTTTTTTCTTATTATTATGCCTCTCTTAATTACATTTCATTTAAATATCAAATCTAATTTGGGGCATGAAGAGTGTATTAGATAAAAAGTGACTTTTTTTCCTATCTGCAAGTTACATTCGCATCTTAATTATAATTAAAAATTTACTAGGAGTATAACTAGAATTACGACAAACATTTTGAATTTCTTGTTTTGATAGCTAATGAAATATTTTCGATCTTATTAAAGCAAAATCCTTTATAAATAAAGGATATTGGTTTCGAGTGATTTCTTTAAATGAATTCCAAAGTGGATTTTCCAATGGTGATTGTAAATATTTTGTAGCAGCTGTTAACATATAAACAATTGTTTTAACCGAATGACATTGTTTGATTGTATGGGCTCGACTCTTATCATCTATCAAATATATATTATTGATAGGTAACCAGTTGATTTATTATTTCTTTTCTAAAACTTTTAATATGACAAATATTACGACCATCAGGAGTTAGTGCCACATAAATGCAATTGATTTTGGACCATTAATAACTCGTATAAAAACATACTGTTTAGCATATATGCAGTTATCGTTAATTATTAGATGCGAATATAAGTTACAGATAGAACAAAACTGTCACTATTTTTTCTAAAACACTTTTGATACCTTAAACTGGACTTGATATTTAAAAAAAATAAAAATAAATGAAGTATAGTAATAAAAACAAAAAAAAACTGAAAGGGGGAAGTCAATTGGATCTTACTGTAATTTATATCAACGAATATTTCCTATTAAAAAGAATGTACATGGATGTGCAGTAATCCTTTAGCGTGAGTTTTTTTCTCTGAAATAATGCTATAATTTAATTATTTCCAATGAAGGCAAGATTAGTGTGACGATTTTAGATAGAAGACATGCCTGTGCTGATGGTATTATACGTTATTTAACTCTTCAAATCATAAATCTCATCGGTTCCATATAAAGCACACGCTTAAATGCTCAACCATTTGAGAGAGCGAAGGAGAATGAGAGATAAAGACAAAGATCAACGACAGAAAGATAAGGGCAATAGTTGTGTTGAGAATAAATGGTGTCATAAGGTCAAATATTATGCATAGGCTGCACTCGAACGGGAGCGTTACATCTCCGGACGGAATTTGGATGCTCTCCGCATATAACGTTACAATTAGCAAATCCTGAATCAATAAACAAGAGTAAAAAGAATGGCGTTCCAAGATATCAACTTTAGAAAATAGTGAATAACAAGAATTTCTATTTGGCATTAGTTTCGAATCAAAGGACTTCTGTAATACTCAATTTAAAACTATTAATGCTTATTTCATCGGTAAACAAATGTCAACTTATTTGTATGGTCAAAACTATCCTTTTGTTTTATCGTATATATTGCATGCAGATATTGCTCTTTTGAAAATGCATATATTTCTATGGTCGTTTCATTGCCCGAAACGTTATTTTATTCTGAGATATAGATGCATTTGCAATGTTTTCGTGTTCTTAGTTTCTCAAGAAGTTCATTACTACTATCGTAATGAAATATGTGTCACTTTGAGCAAAGTTCGGATTGATGTAGTTAACTGATATGCAGTTTAAAAAAAACAATTTTAATTCGAAATATTCTCAAGAAGTTTGGCCAAGCGAAGTCAATTATAAAATCAAGGAAATGAAAACGTCAGAAAAGTGTTTGCATGATTAGGCAGACGCATTCTAATACTTAAGAAGCTTTATCGTGAAGTGCCAGAAGTTTAATATTAATCTCAGCAATTAATTAGCTTCATTTTAAGCAGGTAAGATGAATGTTCAAATAAGATTGAAGGCGATATATCTCATGCGGAAAATGAGATAAACACTATCCAGATAATTAAATTGTGCCATGCGATACAAGATAAAGTGAACACCCATGTCGAATCTCACCAACAGAATCCGGTGGGGTCCCTGCAGAATCCGACGCTTTCCTACTGTTGGCAACCAGTCGGATCCGATTGTCGGAAACCATCATTATCCATTAATTTCCGACGGCTTCCGTCATCGGATTTCGTTGGATGCCGACAATAGGATCTGATGATATCCGACCATAGAATCCGATAAAATTTGATGACATCCAAAAATGCGAAGTTAGCGGATCCGATGAAATCAGATGATATTAACATATCTGCACATACTTTATCTCACTTGTTGATTTTGAGGGGTGCGCTATTTAATTTAATTTTTTGAATTTGATTTAAGTTCAATCAATTTTTTATTTTTTAAATTTTATTCAAATTTTATATTATATATATTATAGATTTTTGTTTAATAAGTTTAATCTTAATTTACTTGATTTTTTTAAATGTAGATCACTTTTAATCAATTTTTTATTCATCATATATATATTTTATTATACTATTATATGTTATACATTTAATTTTTTAATTTAATTTCAGTTTAATCTTTTTTAATCTAATTTTTTATTTTTTTGCAGCTCATTCATTTTCATTCGATTCTGTTCAGTTTACTCACAGCGCCCTCACCCATACTATAATTTTAGTGTATGTAAATTCCACCAATTACTTATGGATGACATTAAACCGAAATTGGGTATTTTGTATTTGTATTTGATTCAATTGTTTTAGATTTTAGTATGGCACGATGCGCATAAACAATGAGTCGAAACTATTCTTTAATTTTTAATTTCATGACATTTTATTCTTTTTATTTAGTTTTATTTTCAGTTCACTATAAGTTTTTACTTTGCTAAGTTTTTTATTTTTTTGAAATTATTCTATTTTATAGTTTAAGTATTATTGAAATTCATTCTTTATTTTATTTTACGTACTTCAATTATTTTATTGGAATTTCTGTTCATTATTTTCTTATTCCCTCTATTCTATTTTACTTTAGATTGTATTACGGCATGTAGTTCATAAACAGTGAGTGAAAACTATTTGTTTAATTTTTATTTATATTACATTTTATTCTTTTTATTTTGGTTTCTTATTTTTCTTTTAGTTTTATTTTTTTTAATTTAATTTTATTGGAATTCAGTCTTTGATATTCTATTTTATTTTAGATTGTATTACAGCATGAGTTTATTATCAGTGAGTAAAAACTTATTGTTAAATTTCTTTCTAATATGAACTTAATATTTTTTGTAATTTTATTTCAATTTTTCGTAAATTATTTTTTGTATCTAATTTTATTTGGCAATTTATGTTCATATTTTAGTTTATTTCGTAATTTATTTGTGTTAATTTTATTTCGTAATCTTTTTCTATTAATTAAAATTTTTGCTAAATAAAACTTCGCATAAAATAAAATGAGCTACATAATTTTGAAGCTAATTGTAAGTGATTGAAGAATTAGGCGTTGGAGATGAGGGGATCAAATGATATCTAATATTCAGCTATAAATTCCATAGATTCACATGAGGCTACGAGGATATCCGACGTTTTCTGACTACCGGACTGACTGTCGAAAATCATTGGGTCCAACCTCCGACAATTTCCAATTGGATTCCTGCACCAAGGAGTCCAATAACTTCCGACAGAGCCCTGTCGGTAGTTGTCGGATTCCTATCGGATGTTATTGGATTATTTGGGGTTTCACGGTAGGATCCGACAGGATCTGAGTATGGGATTGCTCGACCTGGGCCATGTCGATATCATGGTTGAACCAACATTAACGCTGAATGCCCCAACCAAACTGGTTCATACATAGTGAAAACTTAAATAGAAAACTTGTAATAAATACAATTTCATGTTGTATTAAAAGTTCGAGCATATGCATGACACGTTGAGGGTGTGAGTGTTGGTTCTTTCTTGAGTTACATACACTCACACCCTAGCGATTTTTTGGTTTTATTAGATACGATAAAAGATATTTTAAAATGAATTGGATGTTTTTCTCTAATTTCGATTTTTTCACAAACGATCATCATCTCTAAAATGTAATAAATGTTTGATATATTACGAGAAGAACGGAAAAAATCGTAATCTCACGGTTTGTAACTTGTGAAGAAATGTCTGTTCGATTAACGTAATTAGTATTATTTAATTTTCTTTTGATTATTTCATATAATAATATTGATATTCTTTTTTAACACAATTCTTTTTTATTTTAATGTTTTTGATGTATTCATAATAACAGTTTTAAATAATTGGAAAAATGAAAATGAACCAGATTTTATGTTATATTTTCTTTTTCATACTAAACTAAGTCTTTTGTTTCTGCAGCATTATCTATACAAAATGCGAGCTGAGACAAGTATAGAAGGTATGTTTGGATCGATAATTTTTTTTTATCTTAACCCTTTCCGGCCCGCTGTTTGGAAATTGTCGTACACCCCTAGGGGAAAATGTTGCCATATGGCAACACCGGGCCGGGAAGGGTTAAGGATATATTTAGTATTTTGGTGTTATTTCACGAAAAATTTCACCATGACTACTCGAGAACGCCTCATTAGATGAAAAATCGTATAGACAACGAAGGGTGTGGGTGCGTGGGTGTGGGGCGTGAGGGTGCGGCAGTGGGTCTCGATATTTGATTTCCCTCTACTTGCACGCATACCACACCACACCCTTTTTGAGTTTTCTATTCCCGAAGAGTTCCCGACTCCTTACCCTTCAAACTTTATGTTGTGAGACTCACTTTTAGGCATGCTTTTATTTAATCTTTTACGCCCAGTCAATGATGCGTTTTCTTTTGATTATTTGATCTTCTGTCGTGAGCTCACGTAGACAATTATTTTACCTTGTATAAGTAAATAGATAATCAATGATGTTTAATAAGATCAATTGATGAAATCGGTAGATTGAAGGAAGAAGTAGATTTATGTAAATAATGATAACAGTGAAGAAAAAACAATAAATCTGGCCAACAAATATAAGGATAAATCCTTATATATTCGAACGAGAAAACTAAACAACGCAATAACGAAAAAGCATAGCTAAACCAAAAAGATCACATGATCTCAATCATGAGAAGGATTATCCATATCAAATAGAAAACAAGTAAAGAAAATGTATTTCAATGATATGGATAAGTTAGCGTCATGAAGTGACATCTAGTGACGCTAACATATCCTAAGTCATCCCGTGCGTCTTGGTGCGCATGACGTACACCCCATCGGTACGCGTGACAAAAGTCACGCTCGGTGCGCGAACCGATATGTGACATAAGCAAAAAATGGTGCGCGTACTTTTGCGTGTCCTGCGCCATCGACTCTTTTTCTATTAGTGGATTTACAAAATTTGCTTTTTCATTGTAATTCGCAATCGCAAGTTTTATTTTTTAAATCACATGAATCAACATCACTACTCATAATACGTTAATTATGTAAATACAAAGTAACAACTAGAAACCATTTACATGAATTAATCACAACCACATACAAAAAATAAGCGCATCGATAAATGTTTACAAGTTACATCTTTCATATGTACAATAAACAAGAAAATACAAAGTGCACTAAATGCATATTAACAAACAAGATAAAATGATTCATCCGTTTCTTTTCAGTTTACAACACACTGTTCCAGATTAAGAGAGAAATCTAATGAATGAGCACAAAATAGACCACAAATTTCATTTTATGTCTATGCACATAGTTAATATAAGAAAACAAAATCATCATTATCATCATAATCATATACATATAAATTAGATAAAAGATATTAATTATCAAAGTCCGATTCTGAATAACTGCTTGGATCATTACCATCTTCATTTGAATGAGAATTATCTTCAGAATTTAGAATATGATTTGTTCTAAAAATAATCAATATTTACGGAGAAGAGTAAGGATAGAAGAATCATTAAAGCGAACGTCAAACTTACTTCAATTTTTTATTTCGACATTTTTGAGCTCGTTTTTGTCCTCCAATATGTTTTTTACCTATTTGTTGCCAAAAGATATCAAATTTTACTGGTTCGTCGACAAAAAAAGCTGCTACCATGGCATCTTAAAAGGAGACATCATATCTTTGAGCGAGATTTATTAGTCACTTTTAACAATTTGAAATCGTTCATCATGTTCATTTTCTGCTACACCATTTTCTATTTCTTCAGTTGAATATAGTTTTCTAATTAATCTGCAAAGGATTGTTGCTATTGGTAAATCAGAAGATATTGAAGAAAACAAATTTTGTTCATTGTGCATCTACGCGAAGTAACAGGGCAAAGAATTAATCGATATTATAACGACCAAAAACTTACGTAAACTGGTAATTGAGGTTGAGATGCATATTTGTTTGGAGTCACATCCTATTTTAATAAATGTTATCTAATGTTAAAATTATAACAACTTACGACTTTGATAGATTTTATTAGTTGGCGCATATATTTTTGAGATTGCGAAGTAGTTTTATTTAACACACGAAGACCTTCAGTTACTTCTCTTTGTTCTTGAACCAGAGATTCCACCGCATCAACCAGTTGATTCAGTTTTTTCCCATTTTCAACCATTAACTCGTCAAATTTTCGTTTGGTAGAAGGTGACATTGTTGGTGCAACATCTACAACGAGGAAAACCTTTTTATGTAAAGATTTCAGTTATACTTGTATAACTTACTATTCACTTGATTTAATATTCGTGCATTTTGATTTCCATGAAACCGTTGTGACGATAATGAATGAATATCAGAAGAATACGGTCGATTTGAATCTAAGTAATTGCTAAAAATCTAACACATAAAAATGAAAATATAATTTTACTCTCATTATTTTGAATGTAATGCTGTTGCTGTGAGAATTGATGTGGTGACTGTGGAGGAACTCGTCGTTCCAACACAGGTATTCTTTCGTGTTGTACGATTGAAGCATTATTATTTGGTCTTTGGGTAAGACAAGTTCCTTGATGGTACATTTTGAATCTATATAAAATAGTCATCGATCAAATGATATATCACACAGCTTGTGTCAATTTATAAATTTTAATTGAAGAGTTCATTAAAAGAAAATAAATTACAAATTATTAACGAAGAGATCTAAAGTATTTGAGTACAATGATGTGTAACGAGTCAAAAACTAACAATAGAATGTACAATAATAATAAAAAACCAAAAATATCCATAGAATACGATTCGATAGATGAAAACAATATTTTATTTTCAATCATGCTCGAGTTCATGATCAATGTTTGTACAAAGAATTTCATTACCTTCAAATGGAATAAATATACATTTACGAAGAAGAGAAGAACATGGATAAATAAGGAATGAAATGGAAGACGAATCGACCGTATAAAAATATTGGTCAATTCGATCTGACCATGAAGGAATAATACGATCATCAATCGCAAGATGTTTTGAATACAAGGAAGTAGAGCACAACATTTGTTTAAAAAATAAAAACTCATTATTTTGATAGCGAAAGAAAAAAATGACTTCACCATAACAAAATAGTTTAGAACAAACACTGTTATACACACATACACGAAAACTAGCTGACTTTTTGCGTAAATTGTAAGCTAAAGAATGAAAGACGCATAGACCACAGCGAAACCGACTAGAGAATCGTATGTATGACCAAAAAACTGAAAAAAATTATCAAAAAACTGTTTTTCATATTGTTGAGCTAATCGTTGATCGAAAAATTCATAATCAAATAAATGATTTTGCAAAAAAATATTTGATGTTCTTTTTTTTCTTTGACTGTAAATAGCGATCTATTGAGTACCAAAAACTAATTTGTTCACCTAATGAAACTGTACCATGAGCCATTTTAGCTAAGTGATTGAGCGAGCTTTCAATGACAAACATGCTATGAAATGCTAAAGCGCCGTGTTGGAGACATTGCTCCCAGAGATGAACATGGACGTGAATTGAGAGTAGTTCATTACATTCATCATATATCGATGGAAATTGTTCTAGAGAGCATTCAATAAATGGGCGCATAGCTAGAACATCTGAACGATTATAAAAAAATATCAACGTACGAATCTAAATATAAAAAAGAGAGAAATGTGCAGCTACTGCTGAAGGTAAACATTTACCAAGATGAATAAGGAGCGGAAGAGACACATAGAGAAAGAAAGTTCTCATTTGACTTGCTTTCCATTGATCAAACATAGACAATTTTTTTGGATGGCGGTTAAATGAATGTGGATACAAAATTCCAGAAAGATAAATATCTGCTTTATTAAGATCGACTTTCGACAATAGCTTAACCCATTTGGAAATCAACACTGGCAAATGAACTTTCAAACAGGTATGAAAATAATCAAAGACGGACTGCTTTTGAATAGACAAAATGCTGCATAAAGGTGATTTTACAATAGCGCCATTTGGTCGAATTGTTTTTCTCGATGTTTCTATTAAATCAAATGAAATATTCATATTTTCATTGGTATGTTCTACAGGACATTTTGTCCGATATTCCAACCAAGTATAAAGGATATGCTGGTGCGCTTTGCAACGTACACCGTTGATTAAACATCTTGAGCAAGCAAAATAACCGGCATGACCACTCAATGAGTTGAATTTTGATCGAGCAGGGAAATCTCCAACGATCAACTGAACATGAACATCAAATGTTTGAATTCTTGCAAAAAAGAAAATGAACAAATTCATCATTTTCAAAGTTATAGAGCTGCATTAAAATCAACAAAAGCCATTGAGGCTCAATACAAACAACAGTGACTTGTATATGCTAGCTTGAATAAGCATTGAACTTTCTGGAGTAGCGTAAACCTCTCTTTTCTCACAAACTAGTATCATGCAAGCGATAATATTCGCTATCAGTGAAGATCTTTATGTAGTATTGATCCTCCTGGGTGTGGCATAAATCAACTTTTATACTTGAGAATTCGAAGTTCGATAGTATTCTACTATTTGTAAAAAGTGTGAAAACATGTACTAAAAAGAAATGGTACTTATCTCTGGCACCAAGATCAATAGTAAGACCAGTACGACGAAGCCGTTCGATAGCTTTCACAATTTTTCCTAGTAGACTTTCTGCAGTTGGTCCAACTGGAGAATGATAAAGACCAAATAACATAACGTTCTGTTGGTAATCACGGATCGGCGGAGGAATTTCCGCAATTGTA
>CAJNYU010001996.1:0-41632 GCA_905331475.1 Rotaria socialis | reverse complement strand
GATTGAGCTGAACCGCTGGATTATAACACATCTATAGTAAAGGAGTTTTTTTTGTGTTGGAAGTTCAAAAAAAATATCTATTTTAAGTATAGAAAATCTTCATTTACTAATAATATTTAATTTTATGTGTATTTAAAGTTGTATGTTCGTTTTAGGAACATTTTTCTGTTGACTGTTTTGATTAGGAACAGTGTTCTTAATTCGAACGGCTAAGTAGTTTTTTTAAATTGAATATGTTGGTTACTATGAATTCGAAAAATTTGAACTGCTGGATTTTAATGTCTGAAATCATGATGAACATTTTTTCTCATAGAAGTGATAAAAAAAATTCAGGTTTTGATAATGAAATTTGCTGATTAGTATTTTTTTAGAATTTTTGCTTGTTCTTCGCTGACTGTTCGTATTAGGAACATTTTTTGGCTTGGTGTTCTTATTGAGAACAGCGCTCCTAATTCGGACAAATTCAATCTTTTCAAAGCTACCGCTAATTACTCAGCCGATCTTTAAGCTATAGAAATAATTTTTACATCATTGAATAGAGAAAACATTTCTCTATTCAAAAATGTAAAAAAATCGATATGTTTCTTTAGAAAAGTTTTAGAAAAAAGACGAAACTCTGAAGGTGTGTGAAAAGCTGTTCGAATTACGGACATGCGCTGTACTATTATACATTTCTACATAATTATTTAAGCTCGACTTTCTACAAAATATAGAATTTAAATACGCTTGAGAGAGAACAATATGCTATATGAGTGATTGATCACACAATTACTATTGTGTAACCACAACAATAGTTTAGTAAGCTATCACCGAAAAAAGCTAATTATTAGATGGGATTCAAATTTCACTCGAATCGAAATTTGATTGCATAAAAATGCAGACTTTGGATGCGTCTGTAACGGATTATGGGAATACTGTTCTTCGCACTGCATAAAAAACACGATAGAAGAGAAATGAATGGTTTGAAAGTTGTCGTCTCTTATTCACAGTTCTCATGCAACATGTAAAGATACTTTCATTCACTCACAAACTTTGCGTTCAAGTTACTCGTAAGAAGAATAGTCTAAGTGGTATCGGGAGTATTGTTTTTTGTTTTTTTCTACAGAAGTCCTGAAGGTAAAAAGGAAAATAGATTGTCATGATCAGGGCGAGGTTCTTTTGTTCGTTCTGTCTACTCAACTCCATTTTCTTTCCTAAAATACAAAAATGAATCAACGCTTCAGAGAATGCGAAAATTAAAATTTCTGTTTTTTTTCCTGCCAACAGAAGTAGTGAAATACGCATATAAAAAGTACCACCTGTGAAGATAAAACAAGAAATGACTACCAGTGCAGTGTGTAAAACTAGTTCCAATATGCATGACGAAAACTTAGAAACATTTTATCTTTTGTGGCTTGATGCCGAAGTCAATATTAGCGAAGAAAATCGAATAGCACAACAACAACTTCGTTCCACAATCAATCATGTGACAACATTTGAAGATGGAAATCTTTGTCAACAATATATTCAATCGATTTCAATATACGATCGAATTATTCTTATTGTCAGTGGTCGATTAGGCCAAGAAGTCGTACCTCGTATTCATGATCTTCGACAATTATCATCTATCTATGTTTATTGTATTGATAAACAGAAAAATGAAGAATGGGCAAAAAACTTCACTAAAGTATTACACTATCTTCTGTTTTTTGTTATCATTAATTCGCTTTTTTGTTTTGTTTTATAAAGGTGATGGCTGTTACTGTAGATATTGACCATCTTATCGATCGAATCAAGCGTGATCAGAAAAACCGAATAAAAGAAGAAGATCCAATAGTGATTAATATTTTTACTGCCAATCAAAATCCAGATCTATCAACTACGGGTCTGAATGGTACTTTCGTACATTCTTTATTGCTCGTTGATGTTTTACTTCGAATGACACCTGCTAAAACAGACAAAACTGAACTCATTGAACTCTGTAAAAAAGTGTACAAGGGTAACAAAACTCAACTAAATGTTCTTCGCGATTTCAATAATGCTTATACGCCAGAAAAAGCCTTATGGTGGTATACTCGTGAGTCATTCTTGTACAAAATTCTCAATAAAGCATTACGTGTACAAAGCATTGATATATTATTTATTTTTCGTTTTTTCATGCGTGATATTTATCGAGCATTAGAACAATCTCAATGTCAATCAACAATACGTGCATATCGTGGCCAAATCTTATCAAACGATGAATTGAAAAGTCTTCGAGAATCGATTGGAGAACTAATTTCAATTAATTCGTTTTTTTCAACTACGACTGATCGTAAACAAGCGTTAGCATTTCTGAATAGTCATAATCTCTCGAATGGTTTACAACGAGTACTATTTATAATCGATGCTGATCCTAGCACGGGAGCAACAAAACCATTTGCTAACATAAGTTCATTTAGTGATTTTGAAAACGAATCAGAAGTCCTGTTTATGATTGGTTCCATTTTTCATTTGAAAAGTATTCGTAGACAACATGATAAGTATTGGATAATTCAACTTACGATGTGTAGCAATGATCAACATGATTTAACAAATCTATTTCAATATATGAAGGAACAATATGGTGGTGGTGAGAATGAAACGAGTCTTCTCAATTTCGGCCAAGTACTGCGTCGCATGGGTAAATTTGATTTAGCCGAGAAATTCTATCGTCGATCATTGAACGAACTTGCCCCTGATGATCCGTCACGTGTTTCATTGTATTATTCACTCGGTTTAGTGCTCAAAGAGAAAAAAGAATTAGATTCAAGTCTTGAATATTTACATAAATCACTAAAACTAATAGTACAGTCGTCTCCGAAGGACTATCAAAAAATTAGCATGCGTTACAATGCTATTGGAACTATTTATAGAATGAAAAATGAATATGATATCGCACTTGTTTGGTTTAATAAAGGTATTAAACTTCTCGAGAACGGCGACAACATTGATCATTCGAAAATGGCTCATTTTTGTAATAATATTGCTACTACCTACGAAAAGAAGGGCGACGATGTGGAAGCTTTAAATTTCAATAAAAAGGCATTGACGATCAGAAAACAACATTTACCTTCCAATCATCCTGATATAGGTATGTCTCACAATAACATAGGTAGCAATCATCATCGTCTTGGTCATTATGATCTGGCCTTGAAACATTACAATCAATCACTTAGTATTAGATTAAAGTCAATGCCTTCTGATCATCCACATATTGGCAACTGCTATAGAAACATAGGACTAGGGCTCGAAGATAAAGGTCAATTGAATCAAGCATTAGAGTATTTTCAAAAATCAGCAACTATTTATCGGCAAACACTCTCCTCTCAAGATGCAGATCTTATCAATATTGAAGCTGATATAATACGCATCTCATCGAAACTAAAATGATTACTGTTGTTTTGTATTACCTAAATTTTAGGATGAATCACTATTGGTTCAGTGTATAGTTTTAAGGCTTTCATGCATTCATTTCGATCTTTCGTAATTTATTAGACATATATCTAAAGAAAAATACCGAAAATCCCATTATAAAAAAAATGCAATAACTATATAGAATAATAATGCCACATCGGTACCTAAGTTTTTAAAATTCACTCCTTCATATGTTTATTTCACCGGTTTATAGTTCAACAAAACAAAGAGAAGCAGTGCATGCATATATACAGAATTAATATAAACAAGTTGAGGATTTATACGGAAACTGTTTTTAGTTTTTCAATTAATGAACTCAAACGATGAAGTAATTGATCCGATTGTTGATCGATATCATTTGGCGTTGATACTAAAATAACAAGCACTTTAGAGTTTTTCAGTAGGAAATCATTAGATTACGAACATGTTTGATAATTGGTATAAAGATCAATACAATATAATACTACATCACGATAATTAATATCTTGAACAAGATTTGCTATTGCTTTTCCATGTAAAATGATATCAGCCATAGTGTTTGCTAATGCGATGCACTCATTTAAGAATGAAATGGTATCACCTAAAAATAAAAATGGTCTATTCTTTAGATCAGTGAGAAATGCATAAAGAGTAATTCATTATTGATCATATTCTTAATGTTTCTAATTTCTCATTTTAAATAAAATTCGAAAAGTCGCTACCATTTGCACTTTTACGGAGGCAGAGTTATCTTGAAAAAATGAACTAACTTTCATCGGAATCCTTTTGCCGTTGCCACAGATCGTGAATTGTTTTTGTACGTGTAGCAGCTATTTGTAATTGCGATAGAAGATATTCTTTACTTCGTTTAGAATTAAATAAGTCGATATCGTTCGTTTGATCGATACCATCATGCATTTGATTGATGCAATATGTTAAAATAGAATCTTAAAGAAGAAAATAACATCAATAGACTTGCTTTTGTTTTAGTTTTCCTTTACATTTATATTGTCGTTTTAAATTTTTCAAAAGATTTTCATGATTAGCTTGCATTAATTTTTGTTTATCGGATATATCAATAAATTTTTGTGCCCATTCACGTATTGTTTCTTCTAAATCGATAACTTTTTGTTCAAGAACCTCTCTCTCATGTATTAAATCAATAAGATTTTCTTCTTGTTCCTATGTTAAAATATATCAAGCGTATCTTTTTATTGGAAGTAGAAGAAAAAAACAATTTACTCGATTTCGATGAAATAAACCACTTCGTTCTCCTTCGGCGTCTTTTAGCTTTTGTTCAAAAGTAAATTTATCACTATGTAGACGTGATTTATCGTCTTCTAATTCTTTTAAACGTTCCTCAAAACTCTAAATATTGATATGAATACAAAATACTTTACAAAAAACGACTCGTATTCTCTTGCTTGTTTAGCATGTTCTATTTCTCTTATGCGTTCATTAGTTTTTATTGTTATGGATTGAAAATCATTACGTTCAGTTGTGAGTATTTGAATTCTATCTTGTAATTCCTAAATTAAACAAAACAAAAGTCTACCTTTTCGCCTAACTCTTAAAATTGTTCTCAGATATTTGATGAAATTGCCATATGTACTGCGATTGCTTCACTTACATCATTTGTTTGACGTAATTGAAAAATTTCATTATTCAATTTTTCATAGTTTTGATTGAATTCATTCTCTTTTTTCTAAAATTAAAAGTAAATAAATGATAGAAAAAAATCAAGGGTTCTACGGTAGAGTCTTCTTTTAATTTTGTGAATTGTTGATTAAAATCAGTTAATTCCTTTTTACTTTCATTTTCCTATAGTAAAAATAATTGTTTTCTCTTGAAAAGCACAAGAATGGAAGTTTATACTCGACGTAATACAACGAAATGCTCTTCGCGTAATTGATTGTACGTCTCTAGTAATTTGTCAAATTTTTCATTCGCACTTGTTTTATCTAAATATAAATAAATTTGTTTTTTTTTGGCTGTTCAAAGAGTAAATTTCACTATACGCACTATCGAGTGCATGAATTTCTTCGATAGATTTTTGACTTGACAATTGCTGACGAAGTTGTTCTTCGATTCGTAACCGATGCTTAAAAAGAATGATTGATGAAAAGAAGAATTTTGTGTGAAAACTGCAAAAATTACATTTCTTTCATCCATTAATTCCGCATCTTTAGCAGCAATAGTTCGATGTAAATCATCAGTTTCAGAACGAGTTTGATCCAGCATAGTATTTACCTGGATGAATCTTTGTTCAAAATCCGGCATGTTTTGTGATCTATTAGGAAATGTATTTTTTTTTATCAAAGTTGTGTAGATACGAGAAGTTCAACGAACCGATTAGATATAGTTGCGCTATCGAATAAACCATCAGTGACTGTAGTTGTTGCTGTTGATTTAGTCTAAATTATGAGTTTCATTCGATGATAATTATTTTTTAACGTTCCCTACATTATCGGATATATCAATAAGAAGATCTTCAATCACTGACGATGAATCAGATGCTGATGTATTGACAATAGCAACAGGAGCTTGATAATTTGTTAAATCTTCTTTGGCATTGAAATCTGGAGGATTCTATACAGAAACAAAAATTAGATGATGAGAAAACTAACAGGTGGAATTATTTATTTACTTCAGGTAACATAGGAATTTTAATAAGACTTTTAAAATATTGTAATGTTGATGATTGACCATAGAAACGTTTTAATCTACGAAATTGATCAGCTAATCTTCTTCTACGATCTTGTAATATGTCACTAGATAAACCTAAATAATTCGAATAGGAAAATAAAAGTCCGTATCAGTATACAATTCGTTTACCTTCATGCAATTTAAACAGAACTTTGACAATATAATCATAAAGAAGACTTGAATCTTGTATACAAATAATAATTGGATTAAGACGACATTGACCAGCTGCTGTCATTGAATTTAAACGTGATTGATCGAGTGAAGTAAATATAACTTGAACAAGATTTAAGATTTCTTCCATATAATCAAATAATTCAATACATAATTGAAAATACAAATTAAAATTATCGTCAAATATTCGTCGAATATCATTATTTTGTTCATTAATTGTTAAATTTCCTGCAAATATTGGATTTCGTTCATGAAATTTAAATTTTGATATTAATAAATTACAATAACGATATGAAAGTAGACCATAACCTTGTTGTACACCACTCTAGATATACAAAATTTAATACTATTTGTAAATAATAATACGATAAAAAATTGAAATATCTTCATTTCGTGTCCATCAATCTGTATATTTGATTAAGTTTGTTCCTTTTTGCTTCTCTCAAGTGCTATAGATGTATTTCTTTTACTTGACAACATACAAAGTTTCTTTTATAAGGTCAACAATAGTAATTTTTGTTGACACCGTAAGTATGAAAGAAAACAATAATGTTGAATAAAATTCTGTAGCCAATCAAAACAATCAGCTCATGCCAATGAACAGACGTGAAGATATTTCAATTATTCATTCGTCAAGGTTTGTAGGATGTTTAAATAGGCGATGAGATAAGCTTACCCAAAATTGACTTAACTGATCGAAATAAATTGCTAATACAATCGAATCTTGAATAACCTAAATCAACAAAACTGCACAATTAAAGACGAAACTTTCATATTCTTCCTTAACGGAAGAAAACCTATTATTAACAACCTACATGTTTATGCCCGTCTCTTAAAAGTCGATGAATAACATAGCAAAATTTCCATGAAGTAACTGGATGTGAACCAATATTGACTCTAATCATCATTGACCAAAACAAACGAGAACCTTCCAATCGAAATGTACCAAGGATAAGATCTAAAAATAAAATTTCATTACATAACAAAAACAAGACAAAAGCCAGCGTTTATTTTCTACTTCGAATATGTTTTTCTTTTGGTGCCGCTTCAATATTATTAACTGCTTTGGTAGCACTTTGCCACTAGATAGAAAGCATAGAAATTTCTCATTAATATTCTTGTCAAAGTCAAAAACTCTAATACATACTTGATTCCATTCGAATTTATCTCGATCATTTTGATCGACGATTTTTCTTCGTATCGGAATGTTAGTGATTAATTGATTTAAATTAACTGTATTCGGATGATTTTTATTGATATTCATCTCTATGAAAATAGAATCTAATGACAACAATCAGTAGCAGCTTGTTTTTATCTATTCGAAGAATAGAATAGAAAAGAAAAGAGTGTGTATTGACAGACATTTTTTTCTTCTTCTGTTTCTTAAAACTTGATCAATGATGCATTCAACTGAAAAAGCTTTCTGAATCCGAAAAAGAACAAGAAGGTAACAAATATTTTTCTTTCTTCTGTTTTGAAGCACTGTCAATCGTACGATCGACTTCATATTTCTTTGAAAAACAGAAGTTCAGTCAGTAATAAACAAATAAGTAGAGGAAATGAGCCTTTTGATGATTTTAAAAAGCATGCTGCCAAACTCGGTAGAGGTCGTCGATTGTCGAATAGGTAGACTTTTTACAACAACAAAGATGAATTGAAAACCATCCACGTTACCATCTTGTTATCCGATGTAAATTACTTAAATTACTTGATGCTATTTCAACGATGCATATACTAATGAAAGATATTTACGAGCTTAAATAGCTTTTTTTTTTTATCAATTATAGATATGTAATTACCATGTACGCACGTTGATTATCTTAGCAAAAACATTATAACAAGTTCATTCTAGGATATGAAAAATAAAACATATTCATGCTGTTTCTTTTAGTTTATAGACACAAATTAAAATCTACTTATTCAATATACAAATCTGTTTTTTTTGCCCTTCTTT
Source organism: Rotaria socialis (assembly GCA_905331475.1). NCBI lineage: Eukaryota > Metazoa > Rotifera > Eurotatoria > Philodinida > Philodinidae > Rotaria > Rotaria socialis. The sequence goes on along the minus strand of CAJNYU010001996.1, from coordinate 33,408 downwards.
GCATAAATTATTTAACAAAGATTTTTCACGAAAAAAAATCTTCTATCAATTTGTTTGCTTGGATTCACATGAAGCTTCTGTTTTTTTTTGTAAACATCGTTAATTATATAAATCTGACAGCTTTTTAAAAAGAAATTTCCAATGTATAGAAAGATACTTTTTAACACAAGACATAGAAATCGTTTTCTTTTTAATGTTGATCGCCTGGTCCTTTAGAGATTGACGGATATTTTCGTCCGATTGACACAGCCATTGAATGACGTGATGAATGACGCGAACGAATTACTTTTCGACATGTCAGTATATTAACAAATGCTCGACGAAAAGCACGACTGAATATCGTATAAATAATGGGATTTGCACATGATGAACAATAGCCAAGCCATGTTGCCACAGACATTAATATCGGATGAATGTCATCGGTAAAACAAGATAGAAGATTGATAATAAAAAATGGTGTCCATAATATAACAAATATCGAAAAAATAATAAGTAATACACGCATCGCTTTCCGTTCATTACCAACGGAACTTTTCGATAAGTCTTTAAATCGTTGGTGTTTTCGTTTTCTTGACGATGATGACATGGAACTAGTCGTTCCTGTTTTTATCGATTGTACAGTAGCTGAATGTTGAGTAAGACTTGATGTACACGATGATGAATCATCCGTATCCAATGAAACCATATTGAAACTCGTTTGTGACATTCCATCTATGAAACGTGGCGGGTGTTTACGTCTGGTACCTTGATGCGATGACGAACCCATCGAAGATGTTGTACTCGGCCGTTGATTTCGAAGGAGACGAATTCGTAACATTGATGACGCCACCGAAGAAACACTGCTACGTTGTGGTGAAGCGAAATTTTGAGCAGAAGAAACTTGATCATCAACAAGTAAAAGTTGTTGTGGTCGTACAACTGTATTTGGTGCTGTCGTTTGTCCATATAATTGTTCCATATGTGGAAAGTATCGTTTAATATTAGATAATTGTCGAACATCTTGTTGATTAGCAGTTAACATCGGTGTATTGTCAGTTATATTAATCGCTGATTTACAACGTGTAGCTATGGGTACATGAGGATTCATATGAAGAGTGGTAGATGATGTTGTTACTGCAATCCAGTCTTTGATACGTTGACATTTTTTATCAAATTGTAATGACGGTCTTGTTTCTTCAAGATTTTTCGTTGGAATGGCTGAAATACTTTCATGTGTTACAAGAAGATTTGGAATAGGTTGATTAATGCCAATTGCATTGTCGTTGTCGGTATTGATTGTTGGCAATCGAATATCAGCACTATGTCTTGAATGAGGAAAAGAACAGAATGGAAATTTTATATTGATATAATTTAGATATCAATTGACTTACGATCGCTCACGTCGTTTTTGACCAATTGGTAGAAGTGATGTAGAAATGATAATAGGCTGATTAACACTTGTTTCTGCAAGTAATTGATCGATTGTTGGTGTACCATTTTCATTGGCTCCTGATGTGCCTGGCACAGAAAGTGAAGGTCGTTTACTTGTTGAGCCATCATTAGTCATTGATGCAGCTAACTGAGCAGCTAGATTAGCTAATTCTTCTGTTATTTTAGCTGAATCACGACGAATCTGCAAAAGAGTATGACTAGACGAACTTCTTCGTTGATAATGACGACTATTTTCAACGTCGAGCAATGGCGTACAAGAATGGGAACGTTTTGCAGCTGTTTGTAGATGGTTTGAGCAATCGGGGTTTAAATGTTGATCTGATGATTGTTTTGCTGAAATAGAAAAGAAGAAGAAGAACAGAACTAATTGTTTTTGATTTCTAATGGAAAATATTTGTTTTTCAAGAAAGATTCCAATAAGTATATAAAATATATCACTTTCCGATGTTCTCTTTTCTTCTTCTTCCTCTTACTAGTTTTTGCTGGTGACAGTGTTTGCTTTTCGTCGCGTTTTTTGCGCCAAGCAATAGGTGATGACGATTTGATAGAATCATTCAAACGTTGACTCGATGTAAATATAGGTTTCTGTGGATGTTCATTTGTACGTAAGGATGACGCACGTTTCCTTTCATAATTTATTGGACTTTTCGTATAACCTGTTTGCGTTTCTGGTTCAGGTATAATGGATGGAGACTTTTCGACAGATATTTCAACAGTATTAACAGCTCGTTTCCATCGAACTGCCATTGCAGCAATACTAATAACAGCATGGATATTCTTTTGTCCTTTATAGCGTTTCTTTTTTGTTGTATGTGCTTGTCGTAGTGCACTCATTGTTAGTGCATATGTAACAATCATTATGATTAATGGAATAAAAAAAGCAACACATGAACCATAGATTTTAAATGCTCGATTCGATGGAAAACAAGCTCGATTTTTTTCATCATAAACATTTGTCGAATCAACAATACTCAGAATAAATAATGGTAAACATATAGCAAATGATATCAACCAAATCGTTATAATTTTATATGCCATTAAACTTCGACGTTTATTTCGTCCATATTTTAATGGATATCTCAATGTAAGGTACCGGTCAAGTGACATAACACTAAGATCAAAAGAAAACATAATGTTAGATAATAAAAAGACGAACAACAGTTCTCTATATCACCTCATGTGCCAAATGGATGATGTACAACAACAAACATCGAATGTTGACCAAACATTACAAGCTAATGCATCAAGTGGAAAACGTCCAAGAAATTCAACAGTAACAGCTAACGGCATGACAAGACAAGCAACAAGACAATCAGTAAATGCAAGAGATGTTAGAAAATAATTTGTTGTATTTTGTAAATGTCGTTCACGCACAACAGCAATACAAACAAGACTATTGCCACCAACAGTAAATATGATAACTAGAGAGATGAAATTAAAAATCAGATTCTGCTTAAATATGAATATAGAAAAATGATTTCTATTAGTTTCGAAAAGCAAGATTGATTTGTTTCTTTCTAAGTTTTAGACATCTGTTTACAAATGCTAAAAATCTTTATAAATGCTTTTGAAAAATCATATCAAATAGCTAAACTTGATTTGTTTTTCTTTTATTCCATTCGTTGATGATAATAAATAAAGACTGTTTACATCTTTTCTTGATCTGTGATGAAGCTTACACATTCTGAGTGTTACTTCCGATTCAGATCTTTTACTACAAAACGTAAACAAAATTTATCTGTCTAGAAAAATATTCAACTTAAAACTTTAGCCGTGTTAATCTATAAATAGAATTTTAATTTTGATATACTTAAGAGAGAACCTATTTCAATTACTAGATAAAACTCAAAAATTGATCTTCATTTATTTAATCATTTCAATAACAGAAACTTTCTTCCACAACGAGGACCTTTGCGTGTGACATTTTTTTCTTTATTCTTGATTTTATTTTATTTTTGGTATTCAGAATCATTAATTATTTTTACATGAAAAGACGCAAGATCCTTTACTACTATCAACATCTATAATTAGCTGAGTGCTGATTATGGTTCACATGAAATAATGCGAATACCTTTAAAAATGTACTCGGGCTATTTCAAGCCATTATATCGCTTTTTTCTCTCTCTCTTTACTTACTACTAATTAATGATAAACTAATCCATATAGGTTCAAATTCTTGAGAAAACCCTGAATAATTGTTATAATTACTATTGGCTTGTATTAAGTATCTTGTTTTATTATTATTAACATCGGATGAAACCAAATGGCTTGTAGTAATTAACATAGTTTTCTTTTCTTTTCTAAAAAAAGAAAAACTTAAATAAACACAAATGATAACCTAGGATTTAGAAGCAACTGATATAAGACGACTTTGAAATGTGAAAATCTTTATCTCAACATCAATGTTTCGTTCGTTGAGTCGGATAATAGACACAGAGAGAGAGAGAGAGAGAGAGACGCAAAAAAATTTAAAAAAGAGAAATTCGAACAGAAAAATTTATTTTTCCCTCGTGTTCCGAAGAGTTGTTATTTACACTCTCAGTTTAGTAATATTTTTTTTCTGATGATTAACTATTGCATGTATACTGAAAATTTCCTATTCGCAGTTTCTACTTAGCTGGACGGTTAGAAAAAAAGATACGTGATAACGTGTCGTTGCCCAATATACTCCATCATTGGTCGTGCCTAGCCAGAGTCAAGGAGATTTGCCTATGGCAGCAGATATATTCAAGCATCAGTAAATCATCTTCTATATGGTTTTTCTTCTTCTTCTTCTTCTTCTTCTTCTTCTTCTTCTTCATTCCAGTACAAACAAGAGGGAGAAAGAGCATAAAGGGTGATCATTTTCTTTTTAAGAGAAAAATAAGAGAAAGAGAAAAAAAGAAGAACTTGAAAAATGAGATTTCATTAACAACACTTGCTAACCAAAGCGAACGTTGGCGTGCTCATGTAGACACTTGCGAGCTAATCCTATTTCTATCTCTATCGGCAAGACTCGAAACGAAGAAAGCCGATACTCGGAATACAAAAAGACAAAATATGGATAGATAGATAGATAGATATTTTTTTGCCATACTCAATTTTGTCGGCTATCTTGCACAACTGTTCAGTCGTGACATACTAAACAACTTAGCATTCGAGCGTACAATAGAATAACAAAAACAGCTGATAAATTCATTTATCGAGACTATTTTCTGTCCGAAAAAATTCATTTGTATTCCTCATCATTCTCGATTATATATTCCATACTGCCTAAGGACAACAGACAGATGCAAAAATCAAAAAGAGATATTCTTTTTTTTGTTTGAAAGATGTTTAGGATAACAGTGAGTACATTTGATAAAAATAAAATTCATGCCAAAGTTCTTGTTTTTCGACAATCACATTTGTCAAGTACACCGAAATCTTCTAGAAATTCCAACTCCTTAAACTTGCCAATAAATAAAGTGTCAAGATAAGACAGGAATGATGCGTTAAGTAGAAATATAGAATATATCATCCATTGCTGTGTGTCTATTGTTTCTTGACATGAACTTAATCCCTGAAGACAGAAATAATTTATTGACGAAAGGAAAAATGAATAAAATCGATTATACAAATCAAAAAACTAACGGTTGCCTTTCTCAAGTGTTTCGTTTAGTTTTTCTAATCATGTACTATCGTATTTTGGTACGATAGAATTTCTATCGATATGTGCAAATGATAATCTTGAAATAGATCGTGTGACAATTATATGGGAAGGGAGAAGAAAAGAGTCATTATGATTGTCGTGACTAATAAAGAACATTTCTATCTCATAAAAATGAATTTCGAATAAACAATGTATGTGCCATGTTCAATGACAGTTGATGAAAAATAAAGTGCAAAAAAAGAACTAATCATAAGACGAATACCAAATACTGAAATCAACCTTTGATAGGATATTTACTAAGAATAAATAAAAATGTCATAAATGACATTGACAATAATTGTATGGATATTAACGGGACTATCTCAATATATAAAAATACTTGATATTTATAGTTAATCTATATATTAATCGAATAGATAATGAAGAGAGCTGTATGACATATTCTTGTCTGTTGTATTCAACCGAAAAAAATTCTGTTTTTATCATTGCAAAAGCTTTTTTTCTCCACATTATTTCATTGAAATCTAACGGCTAATGTAAGAAAATTAGAAGAGAAGTCTAAAACTCATCAATATCAATAGAAGAAGAAGAAGAAAAAAGAAAACACAATAGACATGCTACATTACACAGAAAAGTGACTTCTTCTAATAGCGTAGGATGCTAAATGCAATGCACATATCTGAAGGTGAATAAACAAGAGAACGACATTAGAAATAGAATAGTGTTTGTGTCAGTTGCTTTCCTTTCTCTTATCTTACTCTTGTTGATCCTCATATTCTAAGCATACGCTCATGAAACAGGCACACCTATGCGTCAAATTTCCACTTCCATTCTTTGATGAAGCAGATATATATGTTGCTAATGGATAGTGATGTGGTACCTTCTTCTTCCCTGTTTTTCGATATAGATTTTTTTGTTTCTGATTACATATACCGTTAGTTAAATATATATATATCGTTTGGTGACCTTTTCTTTTCTTTTTTGTTCTTCGTTTTCACAATTCAGAACAAGAATGACTATTGAAGGACTTGTACAATAAAAAAAATGATTTCTATGATATTCATACATCATAGACGACATTATTATAATTTCAAGTTCATATACAATATTTAACTATCTACAACAGAAAGTCAATAAAATTAGCTTTGCATTTTGTCAAGCATAAAAAAAGGAATAATAATTGTGTTATTTACTGAGCGAAAAAAGAAAGAAAACAGATTCATGCGTTTAGAAATTTATGACTATTACTGATTGTTCTTACATAGGATAATGCATATTCTTTATATAAATAACTACAAAAAGAAAACAATATATCATGCTTATCTAGATATTTAAAAAAAAGGTATTGAATATCAGTGTCATCCTGAGCATTTTACTGTCGTTGGAAGACAACCAAATCTAACCAGTACGCATAATAGGACCCACAAGTGTCTGTCCACTTAAATTTACAATCGGCGTAAAACGTGATCCTAATGGTTCACCAACGCGAAGATAAGATGGTGCTGGTCTCATAGCTGACAAAGCAGATGGGCGTGGAAGTACATTCATACTCATTGGTGGTACTCCAAGACTTTCATAGTTTCGTGCTAAACGTTGATTAAGATACTGTGAAAGTAAGGGTGGAATTGTACTTCCATATGGATTTGGATATACACCAGGTAATAAACGATCATTAGTAAACAATTGAGCGGATGATCCATACGGTGCATATCTTGGAGTTGCTCCGGCTAATACATGAGGGGGTCCAAGCTTTTGTTGTCCACCGTACGGTCTGCCACTAAAACTTGTGAAAAAATTACCATAACTAAAAAGTTTATAAGCCAAACCGGCAAGTATAAAAAGAAATGCTGCAGAGAATTCGAGTACAATCGTTGGTACCATAAGCCAAAACCCGTAACGTTTATTATAGTATACATTACCGACTGTTATAGATAAATTATTTGATTGTATACCAAATAATGGCACACCAATAACGAGAAAAATAAAACTAAGAATTGCTATTAATCCAGCTAAATAAACAAGATAAGGTAATACTGCAGAGACTATTGCAGCAACGAGGCTCAATGAAAGAAGTATCATTCCAGTCGTTATAAGACCTTCACTTGTACGAATAAAACTTGGACGAGTACCATTAAATAATATATTTTCTGCAGTTGGCCAGCGTTGACAAACTGTACCATATGTTACACTTTGATCTTGGCAATATGCCCATAGGCCATAATATTCCATAAACGAAGTATTGTAACGTCTAAAGCTATGCCAATCAGGTACACCAAAACCGATCCAGCCTGAAAAAAAAGAAAATTTAATGTTTCTTCTACGGTTTCTCCTTCGAGAAAGGCTTGCATTTTTCAAATACATACCAAGAATAAAAGCGACAAATGCCAAAATAATTCCAAGTGCTAACAAAATTTTCCAGATACTATTTTTAAACATCTTTAACTATCTACTAGTAATAGTTTGAACAAATAAATGTAACGGTATCTTGTCTTATATTGTTTTATTGTAGGTTTTTTTCTGCTGTCACGGTCGATCGCAAGACAAGTGCGGGATGATGTTCGAGTGAATGACATTGTACAATCAAAACATACCTTGAAGAAGATATTCTATAGAAAAGTTGTTTTTGGTTATTCATGCGTAACCAATAAAACAGCAAATAAAAAAAGAAGACGATTATTCAATAAAATTCTCTGTGATTTCATTCATCAAAGAATTTCATGGTTCTTTATTGATTATTTTCTTATCGCAAGATAAGTTTTGACTGATCGTGAATGATATCATCAATTATTATAATTCTAACAACTAATACATACGAAAGAGAGAAAAACGTAAAAAGCCTTGAAAAATGAATGCCTTCGTCTCATTAAACATTGTTAACCTTGGGTAGAACGCACGCCACTAATTTATAAGTTATACAGAACATATTTTTGAAAAGAAACTTAAATGTCCGATAGATATTTTGTCAGATTTATCCATATTGAATTCGACCTAATAGCTCTCATTTTAAATATCAATTGAACACATTTTCAAAAATTTTCATCGCTTAATCATTTTTTTCTTGGTGACATTTCGCCAATCATATTGATATCAGCAGAGTCATTGGTGATACAAAAACGCATAGGAAAGATAGATAACGAACACATTTTTCGTCTTTCGATTAATAACTGAAGCGAACAAGAAAATGACATTGAACGCATAATATTGGCTGCGCGTATGAAAAAAAAATTGTATATCTTTTTTCTCGTTTTTACATCATACGCAAACTTGTTGAAATCTATATAGTTAATGAAAACCCTTTAACCCAATATTCTTGTTAAATGTTGTCGATTTTTTGGATCGAATTATCGTAAAAATCATCGAAATTCTTCAAAAAGGAATGAATGAAGATCAGCGTTCAGTGATTAAAATCAATAGTCAATGAGATAAAAAGAAATACATTATTCGACATGTTCTATCATAGACCCGAACGCTCCGCTATTTAATTATAGACAGCCTTCACCCTAATATTCGTGTATAAAAAAAAATGCAATCATATTTATTCACTGAATTATAATGATGTTGTAGGTATCAGCATTTTACGTTATTTTTCTATGATTAGTTTATATCGAGTACTATTTGTATTCAAACAAGAAACGAAAGGATTGTTAAAAAGATATGTTATTATTTATAATTTGAACATATCAACTCTGTAGAAAAAGATGTAATACTTTCGAATTGAATGATTTGAGTAGAGCTGCGCTGAATAGTACGAGATTACATCTGAAGGTAGTTATTCAATGGGTGATCAAATGTAATGATATCAGTATTAGTAAATTCAGTATTCCATGAGATTTTTCGAAAATGATGCATTGACACTGCATTTATAAACTAGACGAAATGTTCATGATTCGCCTCCTTAATCACGTCCATCTAATCATTTATGCTTACACGACATGTCTATGTCGCATAGAAGACAACCTTGTAGTAGCAAAAAAAGCACAAATTACAATTTTACATAGAAAGGTAAATCTAGAAAACGACAGAAGAAAGAGAGTTACGCACAGAAAACAAAGTAAAAAGGATCCCATTGAATAAGAATAATACCATCGTCTAGAGGTATTTTTTCAATGTGTATATGTGTATTAAAGAAGATCAAAACAAATCTCTAATATTTAATATGTAAATTAATAATCGCGACTTGAAGAGTAAGCTTTTAGCATCACTATTCAGCCAATTTTTATATATTTTGTTTAAGCGAAGAGATGACTAGTCTTTGACATAGACAAAATAGTATCAAATGTGAAACGTTTTGAAACTAACTCTTCTGCGAACTTCGGTTGTTCTATTCATTCATTGCCATTTCTCCGCTTTCAAGTACGCATTAACGGCGAGAAACATGACTAAAACACTGCTCATAATCGATATATTCTCATTTACAAGATTACAGAAATTGATGAATTCTCTTTCATAATCATGGGATTATCTTGCAGAAAAAAATCTATATATTTATTATACTCAATTGTACTGGCAAGCGTATTTTACGTTTAGAACGAATATTACCAATACAACAAATGATGAAACGTTTCACATCCAGCGAGAAAATATATGTTTCAATATTCTTGTACGTAAAGCTATAATGCAAATGTGCAGCGTCATCTATCAACTAGCTGTTTCGATAAATTTGATTGTAACCAATGAAATTTGTACAATCCGCGCAACGCAGTATCGATCGATTCATTTCTTTCTTAAGTTCAATTAACTAATAAACGATGTCGGACAACCGTCGTCCAGTTCGTGTTCATAGGTATTGATGGTCTTTTTTTTTTGTAATTGATATCATAGTAATACATTTTTCTCAAAGATTTCGACCAGCTTTAATTACACAAGTCGATGATGCACTACCGGATTATATGAACTTAATGGGTATGATCTTTTCAATGTGTTCATTAATGCTTAAAGTAAGTTCTTGTAAGAAATACAAGATGTTTTTTTTTGGACGAAACCTTTTTGTTTAGATTAAATGGTGTGCATGGGTTGCCATATTTGCTGGTAAAATTATTTAAACATGACATTTCTTTTTTTCTTCTAATCGTTGATTATTTTTCTACTTTAGCTCTGGTTGGTTTTGCAAATTCGCGTAGTTCAGATGATGCAAAACAAGTTCTTAGTAGTTTTATGTATGTATTGAATTAGATTAAGTACAAGAGAAAACGACTAGTGACAACTTTCATAACCCGTAACTATAGAAGAGTTACTAATTTTGATTCCGGTGACTGAAAAATTCGAAATAGCTATTTATGATTTAATCTTGTAAATAGACATTTCGTTCGTTTTAATATCTCAATTTATTCATCTTAAGTTAAATACAAACTAATTACTTACTGACAATATTTTAATAAATTAATTTGAAATATCTGTATTCGCTTTTTTTAGGCTCTCAATTTCTGCTGTGGTCGTAACTTACATGCAAAATCCTGCACCAATGACCATACCATTTATGCAATAAAAGAAAAAATAAACTTATAATTTTAACGTTTTTCTTTCCGTTTATCTTTGTCTGTTTAATTTGAAAAATAAAAACATCAATCTTGTCTTATGTTACTGTTTTTTTCTCGCGATCGATTGGTTCTCCAAGAAAAATAGTCGATGATAAAATTTCATTTAATACATTGTCAAGATCACTTTTGAGTTTGTTATTGGTTGATTGAAGAAATTTAACATTACTACGTAATATGCGTAGTTCAGAATCTTCGGTTTGCATATTGTTACTTGATTTATCAGTGACTTTTTCAAATCTCACCGATTCTTTTTCAAGTTCGTCACGTAATTTTTTGCATTCATCTTCTAAAATTTCAATCTTAATTTCTAAGTTCTTGTTTTCTTCCATTCTATTTAAACATTGTCTCATACCATAGGCCATACTACTAGAATATAATTCCTCATAGGTGTTCATCCATTGTTGATGCTCATCTTTAACCCTTTGAAGTAATTGACCACGTTCGGAACATTCAACGTTTACTATACGAATAAGTTCATTAAACAAATCATCATAGATTCGACGTCGTTTAGGACATAAACCATTTTCAAGTGCTAGCTCTTTGTATAATTGCATATGAAAACGTTCTTCTAATTGTTTAACATCATCTTGTGTGCTTGGATGTGTTGATGGAATAAATATTTCATCTTCTTGACGACCCAATGTTAATTTCGTTTTACGATTCATGTCACTTTTCTTTTCTATTAGTTACAAAATGATTCGTATGTTAGTTCTTTTCTTCGATGATAGATTACATTGTTGACTGTAGATATCGTTGTCAAGTATAATGTCTATAATGTATAGCCACAAAAAAGAACGACAAAAAACGATGAGTTAATTGTGCATAGTCACAGTTGCAAGAAGAAAAAAAGAAGAGGTACCGAATAAACTTATTTCAAATAAATTGACAATAGATTGCAACCGACAAAGAAAGATTGAAGGAAAATGTTGTTAAGTGTATAGTCAACTAAGTTTTTCTTTTTAAATCCCGATACGAGCCCTGCAGGGACGAATAAATCTCAATAAGTACTTTTGCAAGTGGACGAGGTTGAATGGAAGTGTACTCGAATTTTAGAGAGGCCAATCGTAAGACTATCTATTTAGTTGAACTATGCTTTTTTAAAGATGTGAACCATTTTTATGTATCAGCTTTTGCTTTGCATTTCAAAAAATAGCCACTAAAGATTGATTCTTGTCTTTTTTAGATGACGACAACAAAAGCTGAAAATAAAAATGGAAAATCGTCTGAAACCGACGAACTTGCTGAACTAAATAAACTTTTTACTAATCGATATACTGATGAAGATGAAGAATATATTAAAATGGCTAAACCACGCTCTAATACTCCACCTATAGTTCCAGATTGGGGTCAAACTAGAAACAATTATCGAAATCAACCACGTTTTCAATCAAATCGTTATCGCAACAATAATTATGATAATCGATCTCATTATCGTCAAGATCGTAGTCGAAGTCCACCACATCATTATGACAGACGTCGATAGAATATGTTTTGGCTATTAAATGATAAAATAAAACTGTATCTTTGTATAGTCTCAATCTTGAATGAATAAAAACGCTATTCTAATCGTGAAATTCTATAATATTTACGTAGATTGTACTATGATTAATATCATTCTGTAAATGTAAAAAAAAGAGGAGATTCCTCATGAAAACCGGTAGAAAGTTTCTTCAAACGCCTATGAAAATTTTTGCTTATTTTAAGAGTACGATACCTTTTTTTATTGATTAAACGCGGTTTGATTGTGAATGACTTAATTTCAAAGAATATTAACTTGATCACTTACCAACTTAGAGAAATAATTGACAACACAAGTGAAAATCAGTCGTTTGCTTAACTATTTGAAACGTCACTAAATGACATTTGTTTCATTTAATGTTGTCGAGCTGTTTTTTCTCTTTTCTGATAGAAGAAAAAAAATCTAGATATACTCTTCCATATTTATTGATATTAACCATACATGAATTCTGGCACATTTTTAATATAAGTAGAAGAAAAGAGTGACAAGCTCGATGGAAATTACTATGATAAAGTGTGACTAAATACAAAACATTTTCTAACACTTCAAGAAAAAAAGAATAGAGTTTATTAGTGCAATCATGAATCGTTGATGAAAAATTATAGCTCTTAATATTGTACAACTAATTTTATTTGACTTTGGATAAAACGATTCCTGAAATTTGAAAATAAAAATTCATGTCGATAATTCACAGACTGTTGTCAACCATGATTCAATTAGAATGGTTAAAAAACATTTGATAAAATTATTGTAAGCGTGCATAATTATTAATTTGTAGATTTTTTAGCAAATATTATAAAAATTTAAGCAAAACAATGCAAGAAAATCTTTTACATCCTAGTTCCGCAAGAACTATTTTAATAGTTTCAATGAGAAAATTGTATTATTTTATTAAGCGTGCCACAGTCTATTCGAAAGCAGGAGAAAAACTGATCCTAGCATATATCAAGATCTTTATAATAATAATAATCGAATTGTCTGAGTAGACAGAGCAAAATATTGATATCATTTCTTTCTTTTATTTGAGTTTAAAGAAAACTTCACAAGCGCCGTCTAATCCTTTTCTTGTAGAAATAGGTGAGATCATCAATCAACAACATTGTTTCTTTTTTCAGTCATCGATCAAATTTTGAATGAGTTATATATGTTATATCTTTATTTGTACAGATCAATGGAAAGACATCAAAAAATAAAAGTTGAAAGACACCACACGCATGAGATATGACAAAATATAGATTTGAACATGATTGATAAGAGAACCTTATATTCTTAAAATAGCTGAACAATGTTCTAAGAAATAATTCTTACTTTCTTGAAATGAAAAGGCTTGATAGAATACATTGTTTGCCCAACATCAAACTTTTAAAACTTCAAAATAAATAGTTGTTTTTCGATTCTCTATATTCCCTTGTTTTGGCTTTTCTATCATAGTATGCTGATGAACTTTATCTTGTCCTACAGTTTGAATTCTATTCATGCTAGTTCGAGTAACTATTTATCATAAGGGAAAATTTGGCAACACAATTCATTTCTAAGATTGAATTTTTCTTAACTTAAAACTAAAGTTACTCCTAGACTAGTCAAATTTTTGTATGATCGTTAAAGCAGCAAAAAAGAAAAAAAATCAAATATTACGTATGATGTGAAGCATTTTATTTTTCGTTTTGACCTTTTCACATAATCCTAATTAAGCGTACCGATCAGCTTATACACGACCGAGTTTTTCTTCTTCAGCATATCTTTTTCATTGGCATAGATGCAAATCATTTTTTAAGAGAGTACTTTAGCAAAGTATATCCTTCTATTCTATTTAATATATGGGTGCTAAAGCAATAAAACTGCAACTCAATCACCATGGAGTACGATACTTCATGAGTACTTCACAGCACCAAAGTTATGTTATTCCTTCTTTGATGAGAAGGAATATTTTCCTATATATATGTGTGTGTGTGTATGTGTGTGTGTGTGTTTGTTTGTATGTCTTTCTTTGCCGATGGATCATCTCTTTCATCGTTGCATTAACTTCAAGGTCTTATTTCACCTCACTTGAGATAATGATTGAAAGTTCTCACATTCTTTCTTGTCACTATTTCTTTTTTTCTTGCGTACTATCAATTAAGTACACAATCGATACGTGCTGTCCATCGTTTTTATTACATATTGGCTTGATTTTGACTCGAAGAAATATGTCTATTTTAGTTTCTTTTATTTTCGTCTTCGTTTGTATTGACGTGAGCGTGTATATACCAGTAGTCTATACAATAAGGATTCTTCTTCTAAATAAACTCATTATATCAGATTTGAGATAAATTCTTATTGGTCTCGCTATGTGGGGCTAAAGCAAGAAAAGACTTCTACAGCATGCATTCGATTTCATCGTATTCAAATAACTATTTGTAGCTAGATGATTTTCTAATACTTTAGAGACTCAAGTGATTGCCGAGAAACAATCAATTGAGACTAGTTCGATCTGATTAGATGAGATTAACTTTTTTCAATATAATTTTATCAAGCGATTTTCAAACAAAATACTTTTTTGTCATAAAAAATAACGAATCACTTCGGTTTGAATATATTTTTGTCAGGTTACCGTCTGTGTGGTTTAATCAAAGTCTCTGATCAATAAATCATCGATTCGAGTACAATCTACCACAAAGCCATTGAATAAAGCATTCATCATGGTGAAACAAAATCAAAGACATGTTTTCTTTTGTCGAGTATGAAAATAGATGAATATGATCAGTTTTAATAGATTCGATTTGTTCGTGATACAAATAAAAGGAAATATAATTATTATTTCGAACAATATACAAGAATTTCTCGGCAAAGCCAACAGTGTCCAAGAACTGAGAAATAGGACTTCCTAATGTGTCGAGGAATTGTCAGTGCCGCTGTGATAATTCCTAGAGGAAATGGGAATCAACTATAAGTTCCCTCACAGTTCCACCATTCACGAAAGTTACGATATTGCTGTTTTAAAAATAATTTTTGCGTGAAATCATTGATTTTCACAATTTCTCAAGTGAAAATGAGTGTAAGAACCAAAATTATCATGAATATTCCATATTTTTACCTTTAGTATGCAAGGAACTGTAGCGGAACTGATGAGGAATTCCTAATCTTCAGTCCTTGGGCACCCCTCATATCGTATTAGAAACTAGAAATAATATTTGCTTGACTTTTGATTCTGACAATAAACAGATTGTTATCAAATGCATATGTCAATTGTGCATGATAAAACCTAAGTACTACTAATTATGGTTTTGAATTTATTCATTTAATCTTCAATTTGACTAATCTATGAGATTTTACAAGACACGCAAGAAAAAAAGAAAAAAGTGTTCTAATCTTCATAGAACAACTCGGCTGTCTATAGTTATATATTTGTCAAATTAAAAGAGGGTTTCATTGTTTGATAATGAGTGACAATTCATTTTTTTTTCAATAATTTTATGTAATTATTTTTATTAGCTTATTATTCATAAAGAAAATGCTTTAAAGTCATTATAAATTAGAAGTTATCTTGCATGTGTATGTCATTGTAGGATCACTAAAGTTATACCATGATATTAAAAAGACGAAATGGACCATGAGAATAAAATGAGCCTGATTGTTAAAGATGAGTTACTTGAGTATCTGACATTTTTATCAATAAGAGCTAACGAAGGGAAACACCTGCAGACAAGTCAAAGAGATCTTGTTATTAGTCAGGCATTTTTTCACTTTTCTTTTTTCTTTTTGTCTCTTACGCGTTTTCTTCTTGTTTTGCTTCTGTTCCGTTTTCTCCTTTTTATGTGCGTACGAGAGCGCCCAAGCGAGCGTGATTATTGTTGGTACTCTACAATGCCGGGCGAATAAGAGAAAGCAGAGCAGATAAAAGAGAGAGAGAGAGAAAGCCAATCGCCTTCTCTCGTTATCATCATTGTCGTCCGTTTACTTGTCTTGAGTCGACAAGTTTTTAGTCAATTCTTTCTTTTCTTTTGACGATCAATATACGTCTCATCGTGAATGCTTCAATGACTTATTTTTCTAACAATTTATGAGTACTCATTCATTGCAATTAATCAAATAATTGCTATAGACACAGCAGGTAAAGTTCGAAAGGGATCGTATGTATACATCTATATGCGTACTTGTGTTTACACTTGTCAATGCTCATCACTTTACTGTCACTAAAAGTGTTATTATTTATCATCGTAATATTGATTGTGAATTTAATACAAAATGGTAATTGTTATCAAAATGATCTTAATAATCTAACGTATACTTGTCAGTATCCACCAAAATTTCTGGCAGCACATAGTCCATCTTATGAATACATCTACATTCCAGGTAGCAAAAGGTTTTTTTGTTTTGTATTTTGTTTTTACTTTATAATTCATCGATTTATATAAAAACGAAATTAGGAGATATTTTACTCGGTGGATTTTTTCCTATTCATCAACCACCATCAAATGAATTTGGATCAATGCAATGTACAGCAATTAAACGAGAACGTGGCATTCAACGTCTTGAAGCAATGTTATTCGCATTAGATGTAGTTAATAGACGAACATCGCAATTAATGTCATCACTACTTGCTCATAGTAAAATTCGATTCGGTGCAATTATTTATGATTCTTGTGATTATGAGGCTTATGCTATTGAACGTGCTTTAAATATGATTTTGCCATCTATTAATCAATGTTCATCAATGGATAAACGAAAACAATCACCTTTGGTTGCCGGCGTTATTGGTAGTGCATCGAGTATAGTATCAATGGCCATAGCAGATATTCTTCGGTTAGCTGAGGTAAACATGAGTCAATTGAAAGAGAAAATGATTTTCTTTTCTTTTATATTAAAATGCTTTTAACTATATTGTCATTATTCAAATGTTGAATTAGCTACATTAACAGCTTTTATTCTCTTATGAAGAAAAAAATGAATAAATTTACATAAGAATTTTGCCTTGAAATATTAGTGAGAGAACATTTCAGCAATCACAAAGCGATACTTCCGGTTTTGAGACTCTTTGTATATAATGAATCCGTGACACCTGAAAAAAATTTTCTTTTCTCTTTGAATTTTGCTTGATGAGCGTATGAATCAATTAGAGAATATGATTTCAATACAGTTGACACATCGATTTATTTCTGTGAACAGATTCCACAAATATCTTATGCTTCAACAAGCACAGAATTAAGCGAAAAGCTACGCTTTCAATTTTTTTCTCGTGTTGTTCCACCCGACACATATCAAGCTGAAGCTGTAAGTTGGCATTAATCTTTCTTATTATTTGAATGTTAATTTTCATTTGTTTCCATTCAAGGTAGTTAGCATTATTCAATTTCTCAATTGGACGTATGTTGCTGTTATTAAGGAAACCGGTTCCTATGGTGAACGCCTTACAGATGACTTCAAAGCAAAGCTTAAAAAAAAAAGTATTATTTTTTCCCCGTAAACCATCGTGAACGGAATGGAAACGAGTAATTTTTATTTCTATGTTCGTAGCTATTTGTATTGCGGGCGAATTATCAGTGAATATAAAAGATTCTAATTCATATGTACGCGTTATAAAAGAATTATATGAAGATGAAAGATATCGTTTTGTTATGGGTGTAGTGGTTTTTGCACAGGAAGATTCTGTTAGGTAAAGTAATGTTTTAATTTATTTTAAAAATCAATGAGTTTTATAGGCAAATATTAAATCAAACATCATCAAAAAGTAAATTTAATGGGCGTTGGATCTTTCTCGGAACAGATGGTTGGGGTAAAAAATGGTATCCAGTGGAAAATTTTGGACGAGCAGCCATCAATGCTATTACGATTGCTCCTAAATTATATCTAATTTCAGGTAATTGTTCTTTTGTTTTGTTTTATTTTTGCTTATTGAGAATATTCTCTTGTCTACATATTAGAATTTGATGAATATTTCAAAAATTTGACGCCATCTAGAAACACTCGTAATCCTTGGTTTGTTGAATATTGGGAAGAAACGTATAAATGTAAATTTGAACATACATCAAAAACAATATTCAATCAAAATTATACACGTTTATGTTCAGGTTTGTTTGTTGACGAATGAAAAATTTTCGATTTAAGCTTCATAGTATCCTATTTCGATAGACTCTCAATGAAATTTTCCACATTACAATTGAATAGTTTCTCTGAAGATCGACAATGTTTATTTTTGTTTTAGTATAGGTTGATTAGTCAATTGTATGTGGTTCTCACACGAATAGAATCTATTCCATTGGTGTTGAATCTAATAGTACAATTTAGATAGGATACATTCACAGTAATCTCTGTTTCGTTGTAATGCCTAAGTTTGCTCACTTGGCCATTGTTCTTTTGCTAATCATTGAATTAAATGAGATTCTATTAGTATTTGATAACATAAAACTTTCTTTTCATAGATCCTGATAGTGCATATGAAAATTTTGCTGTGCCTTATTTTCAAGAAGGTTATGTTCATTATGTCGTCGATGCCGTTTTTAGTCTGGTTATTGCTATACAAAAATTAATAGATGAAAAATGTTTAAATTCGTCTACAATCCAACCGATTTGTAATGAATTCTATCCATTTGATGGAACAAGACTATTGACAATTTTACGGAATATTTCATTTCGTAATGGTACATATATACATATAGCTACATATACTTATTGAACTAGATATATTTTATGTCAAATAATTATTTTTATAGATTTATCAAGACGAAATGTTAAATTTACGGAATCCGGCGATGGCATTGAAGTATATGAAATATTCCAATATCAAATAGTTCATCCAACTGAAAGGCTTGATTATGTCACTATTGGAGAATATAGTGATAGCGATGCTACTAATGAAAGGTACGAAAAAGTTTTCTATTGACTAGAAATAAATATAAAATATTCAGTTTTTGAACAAACATATCTTTGCTCGGTATCAAATTTAATTTTTAACTGGTAGCAAAATTTTCCTATTAATTATAGTTACACGAAATTGCTCCTATCTCCAATCTTGGAATTTCAAATTTTGAGCAGTACAATTTTTTGAATTTCATTTACTTCTAATATCAAGTCATTTACTAATCACTAGAGAATAGAATAGTGGATTCAGTCATATGTACGTTAGATTAGAATGAAAAGAATATGTAGCGTACTACTCACTTCATGTTAATTAGCATCGTAGTGTTTCTTTACTTGATGCAATGATGTTTTGCTTATTCTTGCGCTCCAAATGTTTGAAGTCAATGCAGTACTTTAAAGTTTTACTGTTATATAATTTATCCTGAATTCAGTATACTGGCTAATTCTGTTTTGACCATATTTTCTGATGGTACAATCTAAAATTATTGATTATTCATCATTGGAAACTATAAAAAATTTCAAAAATAAAAACAATCATGTGTACTGCAAAATGATGTTAACAATTTAATACCTATTATTGATTTTGTGTCTAAAGATTCCATTGAGCATTTGACTGAAGAAATTTGTCCCATAGTTTAATATGCCCTGTACTTGTCTATGAGTTAAAAGGTATTGTCTGTCTATATCTGCTTGCTTTCGTGAATTATTGAATCCGATGTGACACGACTTCTCTTTTTTTAATCAATAGTAATATGACGTGTCTACATTAGAATCTAATAATGAGTTTTTTCTATGAAAAAAGAAACGAACATATTTAGATGATAATAAACGTACAAATCGTGTATCAAAAAATGAAACTCATCGAAGCCTATAATTCTATAAAAAGTATTAGTAATTAAATCTTCTAAGTGTAAATTAAGGAAATTTCGGCCTTATGAAATTAAAAAGATTGAAAAATCAAACAGCGTTAATATAATTGATTAGACGTGTTGATATGAAATAAAATTTAAAATACAGTTCGGTTGTGTTCATCTTTCTATGAACGCTAAATCATGTCAGTTTCGCTTCAATGAATCAGAAAATTCTATTTGAACATCTAGCATATCTAAGAAATATTGATCTAACAAAAACAAATAATTGAAGCTAAAACTGTCCCAATCGGGGGTGATTTTCGCTAACAGGTTCATTTAAGCCATATATATATATGCCGGCGCAATGAGGAAATTGTCATTCGTTAAATTCAGGTTTTTATTTCAAATAAAAATCTATTGATAGAAAACGACAAATATTTATATATTTAAAATAGAATTCGTATTGATCTTCAAAAATTAAAATGGTTTCAATATAATCAGCAATATTCGACGTGGTCCGAAACAAACTTTACGCCACGATCATTTTGTAGTGAACCATGTCGTTCAGGTGAAATACGTACAAGTACAGATTCTCAACAATGTTGTTGGACATGTCGTACATGTGATATATTTCAAATAGCTGTGAATGAAACAACTTGTATTTCGTGTTCAGAGAAAGAAGCACCTAATACAAATTTTACTCAATGTATACCTATTGATATAGAATATTTATCAATAGAAAATTCTATAGCATTACCAGCCTTGGTACTTTCCTCCATTGGTCTTCTAATGGCTATTTATACTATTGCTGTATTTATGCGATTTTCTCATACGCCAATCATAAAAGCATCATCACGTGAATTAAGCTTTTTCCTTCTATCTGGTATATGTGCTTGCCATCTATGCGCATGGCCACTTATTCTTAAACCAAATATATTAACATGCTTTTTTATACGCATTGGTGTTAGTTTAAGTTTAACAATATGTCTTGCTGCTTTACTAACAAAAACAAATCGTTTAGCACGCATATTTAATAATAAACAACGTATAGCACAAATATCATGTCTTTCGCCGCGTTCACAATTAGGTATATGTACAGGTATTGTTAGCGTACAATTAATAGGAGTTCTTCTGTGGATATTAATATCTCCGCCGTCGGTTAAATTAAAATCAGAAGTAAAACATAATCAAAGACGTTTGATATTAGTATGTCAAACGGACAATGAATATATAGCTGGCTCATTAATTTATAATATGTTATTGGTTATTTCGTGTACACTTTATGCCATTAAAACAAGACATATACCGGAAAATTTCAATGAAGCTAAACATATCGGTTTTGCTATGTATTCAATATGTATCATTTGGCTAGCATTTATACCAATTTTTTTCGGTCTAAGAAGTAGTGACAATTGGTTTCGTGTAAGTTATAAATTAGAAACTTGTTCTTCATATTTCTTTATGGTTCTAGATACAATTTGTTACTCTTGCAATTTGCTTGAGTTTATCAGCCACTATTATACTTATTTGTTTATTTGCACCAAAATTACATATTGTTCTTTTTAATCCGTCCAAAAATAATCCTGATAAATTTAAACCAAGATTATCAACTAAGCAAATATCGGGTCGCTACTCAAATGAAAAGAATAATCTTGGTTCATGCTTAACACGAACTATTAGTGATAATCAACAACGATTCACACCAATAGACTGTACAACAGAAGTAACATTTTGCAATTCGAAATTAGATGATTGTGCATTAAATATCAATGATGAAATGACACAAACCGATGCTTCCTATGGTAAACATTCACTTATTAATAATACATTAAAACATAGTGAACGACAACGTCAAGAAAATTTATTGTCTTCACAAGATGCTGAAATAATGGATCTACTTTCGACTACACAACAAAGATCTATGAATATATGTTCATCTAATTTACCTGTGTCAAATGAAAATCCATGGAAAAAAATGGGTCATGTTCGATATAAAAGTGAGGGACAAGAGGTCAAAGATACTAATTCATCAAGTTATCACGATATTTATGCTCAGCATATCAGTTTTGTCTGAGTTATTTTTTTTTTTTTAAATAAATATTTTCTATTGTAATTAAAAGAAAGGAAAACTGAATCTTTTAATTGTTCATTCAGGCATACAGACACACAGAAAATAATCTTGTTAATAATATTTTATTGAGAGACTATGCAAATAAAAGTCTCCGCTTGACATTAATACGAGGCTACATAAATAGGTTTTCTAGATGTTCAAGCGAATGAAACGTTTATGTACAAGTATTTAAATATATTCCCAAAGTTGAACTACCGTAGTTAACTACGCCAAAGTCAGTACGATTGTCGTCATTAAAATCGCCTACTGCTACAATACCTGGCCTATTGGCACCGGAAAGTAATAAAAGCTTTCCGAATGTGCCATTACCAAAACCAGCTAGGACACTTATAATTGTTGCGGTATAATAAGGAATAGCAATATCCCATAGGTTGTCTCGATTGAAATCAGCAACAGCAGATACGTATGGACTTGTAGAAGGTAAATTAAAGGTACTGCACAACATGAAACTCCCGTTGCCTCGACCGAGAAACACAGTGATGCTGCTGACAGAAATTGTAGTAACAAGAAGATCGAGTATATTGTCTTGATTGAAATCAGCGACTACGACAGAATACGGATTATTACTAGTCGCAATTGTTGTCTGTGATGCAAATAAACCATTACCATAGCCGAGGATGACACTCACAGTATGACTATTATAATTGGCAGTAACAAGATCAAGTCGACCATCTTGATTAAAATCACCAGTAGCGATTGTGAACGGGCTGATACCCACTGCAAAGGTGCTTTGCGGACCAAAACTACCATTACCAAAACCCAATGAGACACTGACATTCGCATCGTTATGGTTGGCACTAGCAATATCAAGTCGATTATCTTGATTGAAATCACCAACAACGACTGCGACGGGGTATACACCAACAGAAAATAGTGTCCTCGATGTAAAATTTCCGTTCCCATAACCAAAAAATACAGCGACGTTGTTCTCGCCAGCATTCGCTACAACAACATCTATTTGATTGTCTTGATTGAAATCTCCAACGGCTGTCGCATATGAAAGAGAAACCGACGCGTGTGTCATTCTTCTCATGAAAGTCCCATTACCGAGTCCTAGAAATATATCTAAAGTACCTGCGATATAGTTAGCAACAACTATATCAAGTCGATTATCTCGATTGAAATCGGCAATAGACATTCCCCACGGACCACTGCCAGTAGTATATGTAGCTGCCGTTGCGAAAAAGAGATTACATGTAGTATCTAGTAAGAAACATGACGAAATAATTTTATTATGAAGACTACGAAGGGATCTTGTCTTATGAGTTATTCGAGTCATTTATCCGACACTAATTTTAGGCCTATACTATAATATTAACGAATTAGTCATGTTCATATGGATTCTAAAATCTCAATACATAACTTTTTTTTTTACAGAAACTAAGCCTAGAGAAAGAATTAAAAATATGAGTTTTACTATTTCAGGATTGTCGTTATTGGAATCTTAAATTGAAAGAGAGGCATCAAACAGTTCTAATGTTCAACGAACAGAAATCATCTGCTATTATCTGTTGAAAAATATATCTGTCAAATTATCTTTCCAAATGAGTACACGAAATTCTTGCTATTCTGTGATCTTTGAGTCGTGAAATGTCTTCGTCTCTTGTTCAACATAGATAGAAGCTTCGATTTTGAAATCTATATTTCGTTTTTCAGATGAACTTTTATATTTCCAATTATCATGAGTTATAGCACGTTTAGGGCAAGAGGATTCATTTTTCTTGATACACTAAGTTTTAGATTTCTAGTATATGACTGCAATATCCTTTCTTCTAGGGAGAAAAAGCGAGAATACTGGAGTGCTTACTCCTTCTCTTCTTCACCCTTGGTTTGAACACACATTGAATTCAATCTTCAATGGGTTTAATTGTTTACTTTTCAGAAAAAAATTACGCCTTTTATTTCTTACAGTGATCCCCCAAGTGAGCAAAAAAATAGGGAGGACGGGCGGCATGACTAGTCCAAAAAGTCTGCTATACCCGTCAAGTCTAGTCTAATACGTCTTCCACATCTATTGTGACTAGTCCGTANAGACTAGACTGGACGGCCGACTTGTCTAGAAAAAAGACTAGTCTTTTTACTAGTCTTTTGGTCACCTGGGCCGTAAGACTTACGATTTGAACTTGTAGCCATGGTCGTAGTCATCGCTGTAGTGATGGTTGTAACCGTAAATGTAGTTGAAGCAGTACCTATTAATTAAATTATAGTTAATCTCAATTTGGCTAATTGACCAGTGTATGACTGATGCGTTACTACTAGCAAAGAAAAGCTAGTGGTTTAACAGTCCTTTTGTTTTGGTTTCTAAATATTATGTTAACTTTTGTCAAAATACTGTCGGGAACTGGCTCGAGATATTCACTTCATCTGAATTCATTTCTCCACGTTTGGAAATAAATAACGCAAACCAGAAAAATCTTTCAAAGCAGATTTACAGTGGCGAACTAAAATATGCTACTAGCAACAATCAATTCTATCGGGCAGCAATGCACAACTCATTTGACAAGCTTTTTTATTCAGAAGATTAGCGCTTTATACAAATTTAGCAAAATGAGAAAAATATTTATTCCCTTGTCGGGAAGATTTTCTGCTGCAGTATATCAGTCATTTTTGGAGGGACTTACTTATTATTGGATTAGTACACAAACATTACACACAATATAGTATTACTCGTTGTTTCATTTGAAAATTATATACCTGTTGTAGTTAATGTGTTACTTCTAGTCAAAAATATAATTAAAATAACAGCTGCAACCACAAGACTTATTCTAACAATAGCTCCCATGACTATTAAGAAGATATGCGTCCATTCAATGCTATATAGATTAAAACAAAGTCATCAATTACATGATGAAAATCTAACAGATACAAACCTATTGGGGTTCGTTGTTGGTATTGTTAGCAGTTGTGATATATTCTGAAGGATATTTGATGGTATTTGGCGTTGCTATTCATAACAGAAGATACTATGGGAGTATGTATTGAGAGATTACTTCAAATTATTGTACAGAATTCTCTCTTTTTGTTTTAAGTTTTTTGACCAAACACCAATGTATAAAAAAAAGTAAATATTGCATCTTCATTAGACACTTCACAAACCCGTGTGACAGCCTGAACCTACATGGGATTCTTTGATCTTTTATCGCGAAGCAAAAAGATTGTCAACTCTGTAAATACCCAAGATTTCAATGAACAATACAATATGTCATCGACATTTTTTGATAAAAAAAAGAAAGACAAGAAGGGAATTGTTCTCGATCTAAGGGAAGCTATAAAAATTAACCTTGGAGCATTTTTACCTATACCAGCAATCTGATAGATTTATTTGTCGTTATTGAGTTCAAGAATTGAGGAGATTTTCTACTCGTTATCATGAACAAAACGAAGCAATAATGCCAATTTCACTTACTTGTATTGATTCATTTTGTAATGTCCATTTACTAATATCTTCGAAATTAGAATTACTTTGTTCCTATAGAATAAAGATATTGAACTTCTCATTCTTATCCATTCTCCGATATGTAACATACAGACATAATCGATTTTTTGTCGATGTGATTTAGTAATTTTATGTGCTATCGTTTATCAGTTGTATTTAAGTATTTTGAGAGTTGAATCGTGAAAGTATCGATTAAATATAAACACTAATGTTTTCCTCTCTATCTCTCTCTTTCTCAAAGATCAATTAATGTATTGTTTCTCTTCAAACATTTTATTTTGTAGGATTTCAAGTGTTAATTATTGTTTAATTACTTTCAACAAAGAATATTTATTTTATTTTCCTTCATATATGTTCATTCAATATTGACACTGACAAAATTTTTCACTGAGTTGTATCTATGGATACTCTTAACTGCGTTACTCGTTTGATTCGAAGTTTTTCTTCCTTACACAATGCATAACATAAAAACAAGCACATCTGTAAAACATTCTTCTAGCTAAATGAGGAAAATTAAAAATAAAATATTCAGGTCTAGTTTTCATTCATGCTTTCAGAATGTGACACATACTAACTGTCAAGATGGAAGGACAAAATTAAATGCCGTAATTTTCACCAATAGCAATGTCAATAACTTCAATTTGATTCACCGATGTGTTTTGTTTTATTGGTTAACATTAAAAGGTTTCTCTGTAGAATCTCCATCACGTTGTTTAAATAGCAAAAATAAAAAACTGAAAATTTACGAGACAAATGAAAAGCATTAAAACGTGCCCCAGATATTATGCTGCAACCTCTGAAGGTGGGTGTGGGTGTGGATGATTTGGTAGCGGAGACTCACGCCCACCCACACCCTTCCCATGCGATGGGAAATTCAATGGAAGGTTTTTGAAAATAGCCATATACTAGTTGTCTTATTATAAAGAGAAGTAAAACTGAGGTTGGGGTTTCAGATTAGTAGCGGGTTGGGTTGGGTGGGATTGCACTAGG
Organism: Rotaria socialis; assembly: GCA_905331475.1. Taxonomy (NCBI): domain Eukaryota; kingdom Metazoa; phylum Rotifera; class Eurotatoria; order Philodinida; family Philodinidae; genus Rotaria; species Rotaria socialis. The sequence goes on along the minus strand of CAJNYU010001996.1, from coordinate 7,045 downwards.
TTTGGTTCAATAGGATTGGATTGGATTAGGTAGAGTTAAATAAATAAATATATTTTTATGTGAATTGTATATACATTTATAAGTAAATGAATAAATATATATATATATATATATATATATATATATAATTATGTAAATACTTTCATTCAATTTACCGATACGTTTAGTAATATATGTTAAAATTCAAGGAAAGCATATATCAATTTCGAAAGATGGCTTATGAGAGATCGTTTTCCAGAGTTTATCATACTTCAATTAGCTCTACCTAACCATACATAGAGCGAACTCAAAACCACACTGAAAAAAAAAATAGCATCGCACGGGACCAAGAAAGTTTCGAATTTTCTCACTGAATTTTAAAATGGTTTCGCAGATACTACGAAACTTAAACAATGGTTTCGAGATTTGAAACGAATTCTGAACCTTTGTTAGGTTTTGTATGTTTTCGACAAAACCTTCGAAAAAGTTTCCTGGACTCTTGATCATCATTTTGAGACTATCTTGGGGTTTTACGAAACGTTTTTGAAGGTTTAGAATTCGTTTCAAAAATGGTTCCGTGTGGTACTATTTTTTCCCCAGTGTAGACCGGACCGGACCGGCCGTTTACCGTTACCGGTTGCAACTCTAGAAGAGCTTTTTGTAAAACAATTGTGATAAAAAAGATTTTGAACAAATGAATATAAATCTTGCTCGAACCCACGTCTCAACCAACAAAAAGAATACTTGCATCTATATCGAAGATGAATTATTTCAATTCCATAGTTAGTTGACTTTTTTAAGGCAACTATCTTTTTGTTAATATTAATAACATGCATTTATTTATTTCTTGAATGGTTTTTTTTTCTTTCTTTATTATCAAAATGCACTCCAATCGATAAAAATTGATTAAGACTCAATTTTAATCTGCTTAGATTTACATTAATTCAAGTTAAGGAAAATGTGTTTATTGAATCAGTAGTGATAATAACGATTGAATCATCGAGTGTTTCCCCAGGTCAGTCAAAACGGATCCGTTTACAGTACGTTTACGGACCATAGTGACAAAACGGCACGTTTACGGTTGTAAATGAACCGTACCTAACCGTAATCACGGGTGCAGTAATACGGCATCGTAAACGGTGCCGTATTTCCATTCTATACGGTTATTACACGGATATTTACGACATAAAAACGGTCCGTATTATTGCGCCCACTATACGGATCGGATCGTTCGACCGTGGGATTAGATTGCAATCATTTTCGTTCAGTTGACTTATCTTTTTATTTCATCTTTTTGAAGTATAATATGCAAAAAGAAAAGTTTTTAACAGCAAGATTCTTATTTTTTTTTGAAAAATAGAAATTCGAAGGATGACATTTTCTTTTAAGTTGATTATTTTTCAAATGAAAAAATCGAGTGGTGAACAATAACTTTCGACATAAATAAATCGAATGTATTAGTAGAAAGTAACAATCCTCTTATCTAAGTAAACAATACATTTTTGAATAATATTTCTTTCTTGAAACATAAAAATTTACGAACTTTTATAAATAATTTCCCTTTAATCGTGTCCTAAATTAACATTTCATATAATAAAGTTCAAAGAAAAGAAATTCATTTTCTTTAATACAATAGTATGATAAGAATAACCTTTTTGAATCCCGTACATATAGCCGCTAGATATAATTAGTCTGAATTCCGCCACTGCTGAATTAGTTGAAGTCTATGTTGGAAGAAATCGAAAACATCTACTATGTGCTACTAAATCGAATCTAGAAAGGCAAGACGCATTTCAATATCTTATCTTTCAGGAAGAGTCGACTAACATTACTAACTTCGTAACTCGACTCGTTACGATGGTATGACATGCTTCAATGGTACTATCTATCCTCATCGGTTTTGCTGTGTTTCTTATCTATTTAATAACGTCTCGAGCAAATACTGAGAGAAAGAGCAAAGCAGCGATATTTGATACTATATTGATTACATGATGATAAAACATATTGATATATTGATAGAATTAAGAAATTTCCAAGGAAGTCAAGAGCTTATATAGCCGCTCTTTTTTTAATACGCAAAACATATTTTTCTACCATTTTTGGAGAATGTATATTTCGTTTATTCTCTTTATGCTAATGATAGCAACTCGTGCTGAGCAGCAAGAGTCTTCGTCTTCTAATAGTGGTGGCATTTTCCAACTTGAAGTAAGCACAAAAAATATCGGCCGAATCAAATATCGAGATGGTGAAGTCATGATTGCTCAGAATCAACAGAAGCCAACGAATTTTTTCTTTACACCATTTCCGTATGCTGATCCTGATGAAACGAATTGTTATGAAAATGAGTTTAATAATCGTACTGAACTCGGACTTCAAGTCGAACTGTACACACCACACCTCGTACAAGCCATAAAACACTATCTTTATAAGAATCAACCATCTCTATGTGGAAATTCCACATCAGATTTCTTGTGCGATGTTTCTCTCTTGCCAATGAACTCTATTCGACTTGTTCAAAAGACTTCAAATTCAATGAGTACCCGTCAGAAGTATACACTTGAAGATAGTTGGCAATCGGCCACACTCCTTCTTCAATCAATGGAATTCATTATTTATGCATCGAACATGGCTGAATGTGAAAAATTGCGCAAGAGTCTTACAGAACGATGTCGATTACCAAATTTCGAAGTCCATTATTCATTGTACGGTCAACAGACAATACAAAAGCAACTAGAAGTCACTACGGAACACGTGACAAGTACAACCATGTATAATCGGATTCATGCTCAATTTCCTTCTGCAGAGACAGTGGTTCTTACAGGAGGCGATTTCAAAGAACTACTCAGCGAATCCAAAGATCGCATCACGATGACGTTACGTATTCAAGAGGGATTCGAGAATCTGCAAGATCCAATGACGATTGACAAGCATCTCGAACAGCAGCTATCTACTCAACAGGTACGTAAGAGAAAAATATATCTTTGAACTGAGTGGCCACGAGGTCATATAAAATAAAAACAGAAGTGATTACTCTAAATTGACTTTTCTGATTCGAATTAAAAAGGCAACATCCTTATTTTCAACTTTCCACATAGCTGCATCTACTCTCATTCTCGTTCATCTTCAGATGAGCAAATAGAATGAGAGGAGGATCAAGATATGAATGCATTGGCACGTTATGCTCTCTGTGCGTTTGTTGTGTGAATAAGGACAAATGAGAAACGTCTCATGTGAAAACTGATGTCGTGGTACAGCCATTATTTTAATATTCACATTGACTCGAAGTGTCTTTTGAGTAATTAGAAAATTGCCGCTATAGATCCTATTCTTCTTGTTACTCTGATAAAACAGAGAAAAAACTAGCAAGAGCGAAATTTCATGACTCCGATTTAGAAGAAGATGGTTGTACATTCCAACTGTGATCAAATACTAGCTGAACACGTTACAGGGATCGAATCACTACAGAATGTTTCGAAACTACTTCGATATTTCGTGTTTGTATTTTCTTATGAAAATACGTGCAAAAAATACTCATTTAGCGCAAGAAATACAATTATTCCCTATGTTACCAGAAGTCAACAGGGCCATCCTAATTCTGCCATTCTGAACCATACGAAATAAACATTTCGAAAATTCATTACTGTATTCTAAAGACAGTTCGGAATAAGTTTTAGCTTGAGTACTTATTTGTTATCAAAGGCGCTGAAAATATCAGAAAATATTGCTTGTTTTTAGTTCATCTTCTTGTAAACCACTTTATCGATAGAACAGCATGATAATATTTTTTCTGTGATTTCAGATCCGGCTGCAAGCAATGAATGATAAATTATGGGATAATCTCTATTGGACTGCAGAATTGACGCGACCTGATCATCTTGCTAAAATTCTCAATACCATAGTTCGAAAAGAGGATGGTAACAGTGAAGGCTTTATCTATGATCGTCAGGCTGCAAAAGATGTGATCAAAATTTTATTTAACTCAGAATGATGTGTCTCAAAATGACGTCACGCGACATGATATAACCGGAGTTGACTTATCAGGGCACAGCATTGATCGAGCTGATTTGCGTCAACACGATATCAATCAACTCAGCTCGTTAAATAACCATGGTAGCCGAGTTCATTTGAAGCACCACGACAAACAACGCTTCGGACAGTTAGACAAACTGTTTGACTCACATAGTCGATCTAGTTCCTCTTCTAATTCTCAAAGCTCTGGTGATGATGGCAACATTGGATTTGGATTTCTCGATATTTTCAGTTTTGGGGGTGGTTTCAACAGTCAAACACAGACACAAGCAGCGAGCTCCGATAGTCACAATGACGTTAGTACTAAACAGCACGGGAAAGTTTCGAACGCTGACGTGTTGAACATGACAAATACGGACGAACACAGTTTGAACGTACTTGGCAATGCGCAAAATCATTTGAACTCGACACGAATTGATAAAGAACGATCAGGCAGCAGTCGAACAGATAATAATAGTTTATATCAGATTAAAACCAACACAAACAATTTCAATGCGACAAAAATGGATAAGGACACAGAGAAACAACACATTTTGAGTCGCCATGGTGCAGTCAAGCTTCTTCGTTATTTGTCTGACAACATATATCTCGAAGGTGACATTATCAAACCCCGTCCTATTAACGCGCATCTTGTCAAACTCGGAAAGTTGAGTACGAACACGAAACTCTTCTCCAATACTGTGCTTGTTCGAATGCGATCAAATGTATATGTTTTACCTCTTCGATGTAAACCAGACGAGAATGGCGGGAAGTCAAAAATATGGCTGACTGATCGAATCGATCGAATCAAAAGCCTTTTACTCGATCTCAAGAATCAAGTAGGTATTAGTGATTCTCAGAGTTTTCAGAATATTGCAAATATTAATGAGATAAAAATTGATTTAGACGGATATTAGGGAGTTACGTGATGAAATAAGAAATATGCAAGACAAAATTTCTTTGATGGAAAACAAGACTACCTTAATGGAAAACAAGACTGCCTTAATGGAAAACAAGATTGAACAGGTATCCGCTGAGTGGAAGAAAGAGATTGGCGCTATATCCAAGAAAATAAGCATACAAATCGGTGATCTCCACAGGAATATAACCAATAAGATGAAACAAGGTTAGTGCCTCATAATTTAAATATTCTTCTTGCTAGAAGATGTAACCCAATCATAGTTGTAACTGGACCGGAAAACCGGTACCGAACCGTTTTGGTCTGTCGGTTGCCGGCCGGATCCGATCGAAGCTTCGAAATCGACCGGTTTTTTCTGATTTTCATCTTTTTTTTTCGTTTTTATAGAATTATGCTTGCTAGCTCTAGTGATCGTGTACGTTATAACAGTTGAAAAGTTCATGTCAAGAATTGAAAATTTCAGTATTAAAGCGAGAAGCATAGTGTATAAAATTGGTCCTCTCTCTATTTCAAAAGACTGAAACTGCAAAGGTTTAGTATAGACTTTTATCGGTTGCTAATTCGCATCAAAGATAGGGGTGTCTATTTATATTTATGTTTGATTTAATTTATGAGTAAATTAAATAGTTGGTAATTTATATTTAAAAAAAATATAAATTAATACAAGTTATATTTATTTTAAATCTAAATTATTTTCATTCTATTTATATAAATACAAGTGACGCTCGTCGTAAGACTGGCTTGACCCTCGACTAGATATCTAGCTAATTATGTTTAAGTAAGTATTTTATACAGCCTTAAGTAACACTAAAAGATGTTAGTATTTGATCCTAAAAAATGATTGTTACGACCCTGTCTGTTAAAACAGCTCCTGGTATGCTTTCAATGAGGATATACAGGTGTTTGCGAAAAAAAACTTACACAAAATTAAATTTTTTAAAAAGCTGTTTTTCTACTATTATTAGTAACTACCAAAGTGATTTTTTGGGACCTAAACCCTTGACAGACATACTACATACTGCATATATAGCAGTATAATTTCTTTCCTTTTGGATACATATTTATTCAATTATGCCGCCGACCTCTATTAAAAAATACGGTATTTGTGGCGAATACACTTGCTTACAAATATCTACTAACTCAACAGGTGCGATTCATCCTTAACAACTGTTATGTACTCGAATGGTCCAAATGAGTAGTGCTATCTTGTGAAAAAATCATCTGTATACATTTGCAGATGTCGCCCATTTCGATGACTGAACAGAGGATTAGATGGTTAACAATAATGCAGCAATAGGCTGACCATCAGCAAACAAATAGATGTTTTCGCTTTTTTTTCCTAAACAAAGTGCAGTCTGAACAAAGTCACCACCACTAGCACCATGAATAGTGAAATTGGTGAAGAATCTCTATAATAATAAGGTTACTCAAACATGAAAACCTGTTCTGAAGAGTATTCAAGCGTGAGTTAATCTGTCTTTAAAGCTGCTTCACTGCAAAAAGAACCGTATAATAATATACCCTTAAAGGGTATATGAAGGTGCAGCGTTTCATAAACCCTTCAAAGGGTTTATTACTTTTGTTCAATACCCAAAATGGGTTTATTACTTTTGTCTCATACCCTAAAGGGTTTATTACACTGTAAAAAAAACGTAGAATAATAAACCCTTAAAGGCTTCATTATCTTCCTAAATCCCTCCATATACCCTTCTGAAACGCCAAGAAAACTTGCCATCGACCGAAATTCATATCTTCAGATCGGTGAAATGTCGAGGTAAATCTAGAACAAAGATAAATTTATTAAATTTGTAAAGTACTTTCTTGTTGTTCAGTCGTTTAGTCGAATCCGACTCTTCGTGACCTGATAGACTTTATTACGCCAGGCTTGTCTGTCAGTAACCATTTCCTTCAGTTCTTGTAAGTTTGTTTCCATGACATCAGTTATGGTGTCAAGCCACCTTATCTTCTGTCGACCTCTTTTTCAGCTGCCTTCGATTTTTCCAAGCATCAGGGTCTTTTCTAGTGAGTCTTGTCTTCGCATTATGTGACCGAAATATTTTAGCTTTAGCTTCATTATTAATGCCTCCAGTGAGAAGTCCGGCTTCATTTCATTCAGTATTGGCCGATTTGTTCTTCTTG
>CAJNYU010001994.1:0-52517 GCA_905331475.1 Rotaria socialis | reverse complement strand
GAATAGCAGAATTGATTTCACCATATATTGATAGAATTAATCAAATTTGAAGTCTTCTATGTTCGAAAAAGTCTCTGATCTCAACAAAACTTCTCACCTTTCTTCTTCTTGGAATTATTTTCATGTCGATTGCCTGATGCCATATTAAGTGTTTCTTCTTCCAGCTGATCATCATCATCATCATCGCCGAATGTCATACGCTTTGTCGTTTTCTTCACATTTTGATAAGCAACAATAGAGTCAAAATCTACAGAAGGTTCATTCACATTGTGATTCGAATGAAAGTCTGGAAAAAAAGTGGTGCGTCCCTTTTCGTCCTCACTCTTCCGGACATCAGGTTATTTGACCGGATGTTCGAAATCGGATATAAAAAATAAAATCGATTTTCCGGATGTTCGGAATGAAAGCCGTCCAGATGTTCGGAATGAAAACCGTCCAGATGTTCGGAATGAAAAAATACAGGATGTTCGGAACATAAAGTGACCGATGTTCGGAATAAAAAATGACCGACGTTCGGAACATAAAGTGACAGATGTTCGAAACAAAAAATGACCGATGTTCGGAACGAAAAAATACTGAATGTTGGAAATGAATTTTGGTGTATGTTTTATAGTGGGAATGAGTAGTAAAACTATAAACTTCTCTGTTTTACAGAGGGTAGGTGCTGGTAACAAAAAATTTACTAATAATTCTCATAAATGTTCAGCCAGCAGTTCATTAGTGAAAGAAAAAGTAGATGAAACAGATGATGCCAATATTAAACAAATTTCAATAAAGAAAAAAACAAGACATGCTGCAAAAAAACATTAAACATAAAATTTTTTTCTTACAAAAGTTATTTATTCTCTCACTTGTATAAACTTTTGTTGTCTTATGCTTTTTTTGTGAAAGACTATACTAGGAAATAAAAGAAAATAAACTATGTTATAAAAAAAATGATTTTCTCTTCCGAACATCCTGTATGTTTTCGTTCCGAACATCGGTCATTTTATGTTCCGAACATCCTGTATTTTCCGTTCCGAACATCTAGACGACTTTCATTCCGAACATCCGGAAACTGAAGTTCGGAATGGACTTCTCCGGCCGATGTCCGTAAAAAAAATGAGGACGAAAAGGGACCACCCCAAAAAAAGTAAACATTGTCAAGCGTGAAAAGTTGTTATCTACCTGTTGTCGGTGGTAAAGGTTCATTCACATTGTAATTCGAATGAAAATCTGGAAAAAAAGTAAACATTGTCAAGGGTGGAAAGTTGTTGTCTACCTGTTGCTTGTGGTAAAGGTTCATTTTCATCATTGTTGTAAACAGTTTGGTTGTGTAAATGTGATTGTCATCGAGCTCTTCATCTTCGTCATTATTAGCAGGTTGTATATCAATTTCTTCACTTCCTGTATTGCGACTAAATTGAGAAGCTTTTTCTTGACACTTTGTATGGGTACCTGATGTAAAACGAATAAAATAAAACAAAAAACTTTGAATATAAAAGAATTGAAGAATTAATTACCTTCAGCAATAATACGAACTGGTTGTGCAAAACCAGATGATCGAATACTACCATTTTGTTCGTCTATCACATCAATAGTCACTTGATGTTTTGGAATAATTGCATGTTTTTTCTTCTTCGGGAAAGATGCGAGAACATAAATACTAGGATCATAGCGCACATTTGGCTTTCGGATCCTCGTTGGCCGTTCCATCAGATTATTTTTTTAAATATAAAACAGATAAAATAATCACCAGTATAGAGATAACACAACATTAGTTTTTATAGCTGGACGATCACGTATCATGAAGCTACCGTATATAGCTTTTAATCATGTTCAAAATCAAACTCAGCAGTAGTAAAGGAGTAAATATTATTTTCAAGAGTCGGAATCTTGATAGCTTTTTTGCAATTATAGAAACAGGTAGTACTTTGAAGAAGTACACGTTCTCATCAAACAATTTAAAATATAAGTCAATCCTGCTTTTGACTAAATGCGGAATAGATCGTTTTAAATCAGATAGTACACTTCGTGGAAGACATGGATAAAGTTTTACAAATGCATAGTGGTGATGGCGCAGCGAAAAATAAAAAAGAATAGANGAAGTATAATAAATCAAATAAAATCAGAAAACATTCAATGTGATATATGAATCGGTTGTACACGCTTTCGTGTCTAAGTATTGAATTTAGCTGAGCACGCAAGACATCTCATAAAGTTCATTGTTACTTTTACTTGTAGAAACATTCTTTAGTGCGCTATAGTAAATCATTGATTTCAGCCCAACATCATGGTTAGAGCATGCCATTTGAGAGCAGTGTCTAGTGTGAATAAATGACCCATGTAATAAAAACCGCATGAAAATCGGCGGTTTTACCGATCCGGTTACCGGCTCCCATTACCGCAGAACGGATAAATATCGCGGTTTACCGCAAAAAATGATCCGACATTTACCACGGTAAACCGCCGGTTTTGATTAATACCGCGGTTACCGCTAAAAAAAAGCGGTTAACCGGTTCGTCTATAATCTTTGACAGAAAAAGTCTTCCAAATCATCAATTAAACTATTTTAATCACCCTTTTTTTTTACTTTTACATGTGATAAACATGAGCAAAAAACCGCGGTTTACCGCAGTTTTACCGGTCCGGTTACCGGCCCCCATTACCGCAGAACGGATAAATACCGCGGTTTACCGCAAAAAATGATCCGGTATTCGCAACATGGGGATGCTACATAATTGAACGTTTTATCGAGTACTGTTAATTAGCCGAAATAGAATTTATAAAAACAAAATGCATCTTACTAAAGAAACATTTTACACGTATCTACAACTTATGGTCGTGAATGCGAAACTGTGTGATTAATTTGTAAAATGTGATGCGCAAGCCAGGAGCCTGCACTAAGAACTGATTAATCGCTGTGCAACGATTGTAGTGACGGCTAATGAGAATAGGAACTATTATTACAAATGAAGAGATTTTCTCGGTAGCTTAGTAGAATTAAGCATAAATAATTCGCTATAAAATCCATCTGGTTGTACCAAAATTGTACTGTTTATCTAATATTGCATATTTAGACAGCAATATTTAACAATAAGAAATAAAAGCCTACTCGATTAGTAGGTTAATATTCAACAGATGTAAAATTTAACTTTTTTTAGGCTGTAAACAAGACAGAATCGCTGAGTGGAACAGATCCAGACTTTACAGGAATTTGGTTTCCATTAACATACACTGTAGACAAGAATTTGATGTTCTCCACGTCCGACGAATACACCACATCATCTAACTTGACTTAAACAACATTGAAGATTATTATTAGCGAAAGTTCATACTGCACCAAACACCCACAAAAACCAATTATTAAGGAATCCGAGATGACCTTCAAGAGTTTTGTTTTCACACTGTTCTGTATGGAAATACTAGCACTTCCTCTTATTCTTCTCAAACTTATGATTATACCAGTACGCAAATTCATACACTCGCGATACAATATCGCAAAAAATCACTGCGCTAATGATGCGATTCTTTTTCAGCTGGCGTATTTACAAACCATTCATCAGCAACTCCCGATACTTAATGCAATAGATTTTACGCATGTCAGAATTCTATAAACAAAAGTTGATTGAAACTCAAGAGCCACATATTTGTCAACGGATTATAAATTTCATCGGATTCTAATACTAGACAACTTGATATGTTCACTGTTGAAACATGCCATTGAAAGGAGCAATAATATAGTTAGATTTATTGTTCATTCTATTGATTACTCTTTCAATTCATTTTTATTTTCATGAAAACTCTTACTGCTAAGATGCGCATTGTTTGCACTCATTTTAGCTATATTTGATTTGAAACTAAATATCATTCGATGAGATGTATGAACTCCTGAAAATAAATCTATTTTTTCTACATATTCTTTATATTTAAATAGATCATCCATGATTTAGGGTGCACAATAATGGATTCATATATCACGTAGTTCATTAAGTGTAGAATACATTATCTTGTGATATTTGTTTTTCTGCAATTCTACTTAATTAATCTGAATGGAGAGTATCATTTTCGCTAAAAGTGCAACCATCATTTTATATCACATTACTTCTACATCGAGTTAAACATTCTTATCGCTAATTATTAATGTCCACCTTAGCCGCTTTTTCACAGATTTCAATTGATGATAGAGAAAATATTGATCATCATCTAAGACCCATCAGTTTTTTTTTTACATAATTTGATTCGGCCAACGGCACAAAGTTTATCAAGTGGACATCTGTGACTCTTTCAGTAGATTCCTCACAATGATTAATATATTTATGCCAATAAGGACAAAGAGCAAGCTAAAATAGGATCACGTTGTATTGATTTAGATATAGATATATGTACTTCATTGCTTCAGACTTTATTGTCTTCTCTCAATCAACATGCAGACGTAAAATATTTCTTTTTAGTACATATTGTTGATCAACAACTTGATTAATGCAGTTGTTGTCGTCGTCTTAGGATCAAGTCTCGCTTTCGACGACGTCGAAATACGAAATCTTCTTTGAGTATATCCTTGGAGTTACCGAATAGATTCCATTTAATTTTTTTCAGTCTTTCTTTGACAGACTGCCTAAAATTTTTCATTAGCCGAGCGGTTAAACTCAAACCGCTCGAGATCGATGAAGAAAAAAATTGCCATTTACGCATGTGAGCAATAGCTTTCGATGCTGCATGTAATTCTTCTACTGTCGGATGAATAGCAAATAGACGATCGAAATCATCGTTGCCCAAATCGCGACGAAGATCATTAAGAAACTGTTCAGTAGCAATCACTGCTAGATTGGCCGCTTCGTAGCTGGAAACAATGAAAAGATTTTTCTTTGTTTTTTTAAATCGTTACTCACTGAAGATCAAAATGAGGCGAATACAGTGGAATAGTCGTATCTTTATTGATTCCACCAACAGCCGGTTGATGAGAAGTAATATCCATTACTGAACCATGCGAACACTTCTCGACATTGATCGGTTTAGTGATCGAATCATTGTTTTCATTGTGTTGATTGCTCGAATAGCCGCTTGTAAGTAAACCTTGAGCAATAATTTCTGGTTGGATATTATTTTTACATTCATAGTATTCCAATGGGCATTTATTCAATGTAATCTTCTGATAAAGACTCTGGAATAAAAAGAACAAACGATGACTGAATTGTGAATAACTCGACGAAAGGACGAATTTTAGCCTACACATCGTACGCGAATTTTCGTGCAGCCACTACTAGTGCAAGTTGATTGATTGGATGCAGCAACTGGTCCGATATTTTCATGAATACCTAATCGATCGTTGATGTCTGTTTTACCAAGTTCAATCCAGTTTGAGTGCGAATAAAAGTCTTGCAATGTATGCAGTAGCTGTCCAAGACATTTGCGAGCTTCTGTTAAAATTTTCGCCTTCGTACGTGTATCATTGATGACTGTAATAAAATGAAATAGTGAATAAAAAAATGCCAAAGTGAAACTGACTCTGCCGTCGTAATTCAAGAATGCGTCGACTACCATTGCTGAATGCTTCACTGTCGAAATGAGCTGCTGGCAGTTTTTTTGTCCAGGCATCAAAATCAACTAAACCATTCTCTACTAGGATTGTATCAAGGATAGATTTTAATGGATATGAACGCTGTCGTACTTGTTTCGTAGTCCAATGAGGATAGGCCAGATGATAGAGTTCATCAATAGTATATTCGTGACTGTGATTGATTTCTTGAGTTCGAATAGCATGTGTATCAAGAAAATAACGTGCTAGGCTACGAATAAATGCTTGTTGTGTTATTTCTGTGTGGGTAATACCTATCATCAACAACTCAAGACAATCCTATAGATATAATAGATGAAAGAAAACAAACTTTCTCCAGCTTGACCACCAAGACGAACCGAAGGATGGGGAATAAATCCCGTTATCGATATTACGAGTAAGCAGAAATAGGCAAGATACGTTTTTATATTGTTAGACATAGTGTTTTGGTCGCGAAGAGACAAAAAAATAGTATCTCCTTCGCCAATGATTGTTTTTTACATGTAAATTTCTATTTCTAGATAAGATCGGCTTGTTTCATCGTCGGGAGGAAATTCGATATCTGTTTTAAATGGATACCGGTTTTTTTTCACGTATATTCTTGTTTGATCGCATTTTGTGAAGAAGATAGAGACAGAAACTTTTTTTCTTCTTCCCGTTGAAGATCGTATCTTCTGAACATAGTTTAGTGTGATGAAAGTAAGAGGTTCTTAATTCATCGTCAGAGAGACTTTGTTTTCTACAAATTCGAAATTATTGTTCGATCGAAAGCCAATATTGAAATCATGCGGATTATACTCATGCAGAACCAACAAACAATCAGAAAATATTCATGTGGATTGGATGGACGAAGATTCCGAGATACATGTCCAATTTGAAACGCATTAAGGACTGAGAAAAAGTTTTGAGTGAAATCTAAATGAATGCGCAAATGAGCAACGTCCATATTTACGCTCAAGTTACTTTTTTTATATATCGTAACAATAACAAGGCTCGTTTTTATAGTCGTCAATAAAAATCAAACAGTATATCATTGATTTTTAAAATATTAGCACATCTTCATTAGGCCTAATTAAGGTTTTTGCTTTTCAATGAACCGAAGAGTGTATGCCGCATGTTGTACTCCTTTTCAGTCAGGCACTGTCGCGGAGGAATGAAAACATTCGGATCACTGATGCCAATTGTGATATCATAAAAGAAAGTATAATTGATTCTGTCGTGGGGTTCAAATGTAATATCGGAAATGGGCAGACATCCATCGTAGGTCCAGGTGCCTATGTAGGTGGCTGTTTGATTGATTGGTATTGTAATATTTCCACTCCTAATGAATAGACACTAAACTTAATTCGTGTGCATGATTAGAAAATATAATCGATTTCGAAATCTCATTTATGCTATACTCACCACACAGTGACAAGTAGACCGCTGCTAGAAACTGCGGAAGAACCTATATATGCTTCTCTAACGAATCTTGCATCCGCTTGGATACCATAATCACGCCACGGTTGATCAAAAGGGACACGTGAACAAACATCTGTTTTCTTATCGATAAAAAATGCAAGCTTGCCTTCATAGAAAGTAATAATATCATAGTAGGTCTCGGTTGTGCCGACCGTCACGTCTTGCAAAATTCTTGTACGATGATACACTGAATCATAGGTTAATTTACCAAAAAGTTCTGCTTTTAGCTGGGGATTGGAAGTACGAACGCGTGCTTCCCATTGACCGGGAGATATACAAGGTTTTGGCAATTGAGCAAATGTACAGCCCAATAAGCAGAAGATAACGAATAGGAGCATTTTAAGCCGAAATGATAGAAGATTGATAAAATGAAGACGTATATGCTGCGCCTCCCCGTTCGAACTGTAAGTATAGTCCAAAGATAAGAACTTGCATAGTTTTGTTTCATAAGTAACCTTGAAGGAAAACAACCATATCTTCGCTATCAACGGTAGTAGACAACGTTATTATATTATGACTTTGTCCGCATTTATGATTCACAACTCCATCGAACGATTATCCGAGTAACTAAAACCATTGGTTCAAGACACGAGAAACATAAGATTCCGTATACGTATACCGAGGAATATTTTTTCTCAACAATCAAATAGCTATGCTATCTCCACGATTCTAGATTCAAGAAACTCATAAACAAAATAGAATGATACCGTATCCGCTGTATGATTGATATTCTCAAGAAAGTAGAAATTCATCTCTGAATTTGTACGAGTATTGCTGGAATAGCGTTTGCGTTTTTCAGTGCACTTATGTTACTAAGCTTTGGTATCGTTACATTGCAGAATGAACCAAAATTATTTATAAGCTGCTATAAAAGAAAAATAATTGCTCACTCAATTCATTCAGATAAATATTATTTAATTTTCTTGCTTTTTCTATTTCGAGTTCATTGATGAAACATTGAGATATTTTGAAATTTCAAGATTTCAACGGATGGCTCCAGTCTTCTGAAATATATTAAGTAACTTTTAATTGAGTTTTTATCAGTCGAAATTGATTTTGTCCACAAAATGTATTGTGTGTCAATGTCAGGAGAGTTTTTCATTTAGACCATTCAGCAAGTCATCTCGGACAGGATTTCGACTTTGATAAAAACAAAAATGATACTTGTCATTAGTTCCATTGAATCTTCATTTCCATATATACTTTTAGGGTCGTGAACGGTAATGTAACAAAGTTTCAATCATGAAATAAACCTAATATTGAATTGAATACTCATTGTCTACAGTCTTTCGTTAATTTATGTCTTGCGAAAACTGTTTTTCAAAGAAACAGGAAAGAACAAGTATGTTACTTGCAATTAGACCCATAAAAAAGTCTGCGGTTTTTAAGAGAAAGAATAATACTGTAGTACATTTTTGGTTTTCATACTCTTTCGATAGCGGCCCATCGTCAATTAATCTTGCTTACAGTTAAAAGTTTCTTTTTTGCTGTTTGAACAACTGATTTAATTTACTCTTGAATCCTTCTTCAAAGTTTTGAAATTACTTTAATCAGTTGCAAACGATTCATCACTTATAGCGAAATCGTTCCAGAAAATATTACAGGAACATTATTTCTTCATTCGTTAACGGAAAATATTTCACAACTATATATCAGTACAAACCTTGAATTTTCCTCAAGATCGTGAGTTAGTACCTTAACACCCGTGGCCTCTTAATGATGCCATGATACATTACCGTGAATATTTCTTTTTTGCTTGAAGTGCTTTTTGCTAGAAAGATTAATGAAACAGTATTGTTCATCAAAAGAATTCGTTTTTTTTTATCACATAGTAAATAAAAACTAAATAAATTAGCATCAGTCAAAATGATTGATTATAAAACTTAGCCAATGGAAAGAAATGGTATATCGCATATCACGCAGATAGTAGCGATTTTAATCTGTTCGATTTTTTTCTCGTGTCATGAGTAAAATTGTATAGCCTTTCGACAAAAAATAGTTTTATTTATCTATTTTACTTTTGACATTTTTCATTGATCCGCTTCATTACACATTTGTTTTATTTTCAGAGCGATTAATACAAGATTTTGGTTGAATCTCGGATTATGTTCCATAAAAAGAACAGTAGATATTTGTTGATTGCAATTATTATTACATTATTATTATTATTTTGATTTGTTTAGGTGATTTTTTATATATTTTATTATTTTTCATTTGTTTATTAAAAATAAATGTGTGCCAACAAGAAGACCAGATTCGAGCTTTGGAGAAACGAATTCAAGACTTGGAAGCTCGGTAAAAGAAATCAATTGATCGAAATTATTTCGTTCATGTTTTTCTTTCGTAGCCAGCAACAATATCCAGAAGTGAAATTTTTAACATATAAAGATCGTAAAAGAATTCTGGTACGTTAAAATCTCTGTATTGATTATGTTATTTTCAGAGATTTGTTTTCTGCATAGGTTACTGGCGGAGCTGGGTAGAATTTGATAATTCAATTTAGGGATTTGCTTATAATGATTTCTTTTCTCTGGAACATAGTTTCGTCGGATCGCATCTTGTTGATCGATTGATGCTTCAAGGTCATGAAGTAATTGTAGCTGATAATTTTTTTACTGGTCGTAAACGCAATATTGAACATTGGATTGGTCATGAAAATTTCGAATTAATCAATCATGATATTGTCAATCCACTTTTTATCGAAGGTTCGAATAGAATGAAATGATAAAATTTCCTTTCAAATCTTTTCCCATCTTTTTTAGTTGATCAAATCTATCATTTGGCTTCGCCAGCATCTCCACCACATTATATGTATAATCCAGTCAAAACAATTAAGGTCAATTCCATAGGAACTATTAATATGCTCGGTAATTACGAAACAAAAAAAAACAACGAGCTTTAAAAGAAAATAAATAAAAATTTTGTTTTATCGAAAAGGTTTGGCACGTCGTGTTCGCGCTCGGCTTTTATTTGCTTCAACAAGTGAAGTTTATGGTGATCCAGAAGTCCATCCACAAAAAGAATCCTATTTCGGCAATGTTAATTCATTTGGACCACGAGCTTGTTATGATGAATCAAAACGTGTTGCTGAAGCTATGTGTTATGCATATGCTCAACAAGTTTGTTATTGAATTAAATAATAAAATAATATTTTATTTTATTTTAGGAACATATTTCTATTCGTATAGCTCGAATATTTAACACATACGGTCCACGTATGCATATGAATGATGGACGCGTTGTTAGTAATTTTGTTTTGCAAGCTCTACAAAATGAATCCATTACGGTAAATTAATTATTAAAATTTCTGAAAGAAATAATTTGTTCTTGTTTTAGATCTATGGCAATGGAAAACAAACGCGCTCATTTCAATACGTCAGCGATCTTGTTGATGGTCTTCTTGCTTTGATGAATAGTAATTATTCGATGCCTATGAATTTAGGTAATCCGGATGAATACACAATTGAAAATTTTGCAATAAAAATAAAAGAGCTTGTTGGTAAGTGTTGAATATTTTTCACTGAGAAGCAATATAGAAATTTAGAAATAAATCATGATGCTACAAAATAGGAGTTTACTATAGTTCTAAATTGAAATACTCTCATCACTAAAACTTTCGATCATCTTCTAGATTCATCTATCCCATTGAATTTAGTTGACATCTACGATAAATCTCTGTTATTTCTCCGAAAGAAATTAAATGTCATCCGTCGATACACTAGGATTCGTTTTGGTGCATCCGTCGTTGAAGAGCTGTTTTAGAAAAAATAATTCGTTTCAAAACATGAGAACTAAATTTTTTTCGAATTCAAATTCTAGTGAATGCCTCGTCCCTAAAATCCAGTAAGTCAAATCTCATTCATTAATTTATCTTCGTCATTCTAGACTCAAATGCTCCATTGGAGTATCACGATGCAGTTGTTGATGATCCAAAACAACGTCGACCTGATATAACATTAGCCAAATCATGGCTTAATTGGGCACCAAAGGTAAATAGTTTTCTTGTTATTCTATAATAATAACTAAAAAGCCAAACGTTTTTTTTTTTTTATTCAACTTGAATAGATTTCACTTAATGAGGGTCTTCATAAGACAATTGAATATTTCCGTAATGAACTCCATGTCAAACATCACAGTGAACGTAATATATTTTTTCCCGAAGAAAATTTACATTCCTCAACCATAAATCCAGTTGCATCCAGCAATCATATCGAACTATAAAATTATTGTTTTTTCTTTGTTTTCTTATTCGATTCCTATTGTGATACTAATTCTCATTAATTAAATATATAATTTTTATTAATTAACTAGGCTTCGTAGGGTATCGGCGTTTTTTAGATGATATGTACTGCATACAATGGCTTCTACCTTTGTTTCTTCTACCACATCCTATATTACCAAGTATTCACCATTATCTGTTTTTAGTGCTGCATTTGCTCAATTTTTTACTAGAAAAACGTCCTTGCACACTATGTCTACTCGTTTTTCTTACTGCAACGATTCTATTTTGTTATAATTCTTGGGAACAGTGTATATTTTGGCCGAATTGTTCATGATTATCGAAAAATTCCTATTATAGATCATCTAATATTTTTTTTTATGAACCCATCAGAAATTATTTTATTATTAAAAAAATGGTCAATCTTATTTCAATTTATTAACAATGATGATAATAAATTAACTATCAGCATAAAGAGCAATTCCGATAGCATTTACTCTTTAAAATTTGTGTATGTCGGCAAAACAAACAGAGTCAAATTTTAACGCGCATTGATAATGTTTTTTTTTTCTTCTGTTTCCATTTTGATGATTAATGACCTATAAGCGTCATGTTGATTGATGACTAATAAAGCACTTTATTTACAAATAAAAACCTTATCTTTTATCTCTTGTTGATTTTTGACATTGTATAAAATGCGTTACTAGTTTTCTTACCTATCTTAATTAATACTTTTAGATGACTGCAACACATCCCTACACGATTCCCGTTATTTCGGGCGATTTACGCCGCGCCGAATTCGTTAAACAACTGGCGGATACATTCGATTATATGGACACTGTATCTCAAGATATGTTTAATCGTATTGCTATTCGTCTTAACATTTATCGTGCGCAGTTAAATAAATTTGACGAACGCATTCAACATGCTAACGCTCATATTGATCGTATTAAAGGTTCAAAGCGTGCTATTCAAGTACATTCGAGTGCACGCTATCCGGTTGAACAAAATCGGTCGACATACAAATCAATATTTGAATGTGATACCGACAATGAAGATAATAGACCCCCGGTACTTCACTATAATTTATTTCGTTTAAATGAAACAAACGATAGATTCATTGATCGTAATGACAAAGAATCGAAATCGAAAGACGATACATTAGTTGTATTAAAACAATATGATGATAATTTTATTCAAAAAACAAAAAGAAACATTTTGCATGGCTTAGGAAAGCCACCAACGAATATTAAATCAGTTGTTTCATTTCTTAAATATAACACACCGGAAAATCCGTAAGTTTTGAAATATGATCTAAGCCGAATATTGAAACATGTGGATAAAAAGTCTTGATCTTCTTTCAGAGGCTGTAAAAGAATAGCAATAGTATCTTTTGTATTCAAATTGCTCTAACACCTTTTGCCTTCGTATTTTTAGTTATACACAGCCCACAAAAATTGACCCATTAAATGTTGGCGGACGAATGCGTAAACAAGCCGATGAACCTACTCAACCACGTATGATATTCTACTTGCTCAATATTCTTCAGATGAATAGTATCTGATCGTGTATTTCTTTGATTGTAAAGGTATTGTCGAAACTCCATTACCTGCGTTTTATTCACAACGGTCGGAACGTCCGAAAATAGGTGATTTCGGTTATAATCCTACACTGGGTATTGTACCTCAACTTAGTCTTCCTGACAACCTACCGGAACTGGATAATTATGCGACGTTCGATGAGAATACGACTAATGATTGGTCGGGTCAACAAATGACGTCGATTGCACCTTCATATGCTATTTCAATGTTACCAGATATTAATGATCTATCGTCATCAGCAACAACAACGACTCTGCCTCCAGTTGAACCTCCAAGAACAACTGGTACGTATTTTTTCTTTGTTATAAACAAATAAGAATAATAAGAATTATTATTTTTTATTTAGCATTGGCTCCTCCGCCGGTTGACATACCGGCAATCATTCCGCTAACATCTACTTCAAATACTGCTCCACCTCCAGCTCCACTACTACCACCACCTGCTCCTCCATTGTCTTCGACAGTTCCTTCAATTTTAACACCACCGCCGCCACCCTCATTAGCTGCTAATGAATCGCAAGGATCGGCTAATAATGCAGCTAATAACAACGGTGACGACAATGACGATGATGATGGTGGTAATGCGTTCCTTGCAGAAATTCGTAATTTTTCAAAAGCAAATAAACTGAAAGCAGCATCAAAATCAAATCCAGTCGATAATGCACCATTACCACCGTCACATGAACAAGAAAATATTATGGATACTCTAAAGAAACGTTTAATGCAACGACGTGGTTTCATCACTGGCGAATCTGTGCCATCGTCAGCTGCTGTTGAAAAACCTATACCTGCACCACCAGCACCTCCACCAGCAACTGGCGGTGCATTTACAGATGCCATTGCAGATAAAGCAAAACAAATTGCTGCTGAAAAACTACGTCAAGCAGATAGCTCAGATGATGATGATAACGACAATGAAGATGATTGGGAATAGGCCAAACAAATATTGTTCTATAGCTATCATTTATTAATTCTCTTTTTGTGATTTTTATTATAAATTTTGATTGTAAACACGGAACAAAAACAAATATTGTAATTTATTTTCTTATTTGAATACATTCATCTACAGCATTGTTTATAATGTTGTTGGTTTTTTTTCTTCTTGACACAAAAGAATGATTATTTCCTATTAATTATTTTATCTATTGTAGACTTAACAGCAAACCAATAAGTGTATAATGGTTTACTTGTATGGGTGTATATCTGTATGCACTCTTCCTTCAAACAAAACATTCGTAAATAGATCGGTCGACCGATTGAATAAGCAAAAGATGGCGATGACAAATTACTATACAAGGCTCAATGCTGACATTTGGTTAGTGTAAATTGTAAAATGAGAGTATATCAAGTCTATTTGTATTATCAAGATCATACTTTAGCACATAATTAACTTGATTACGAAAAGAAATGTGCAAATAAATAGACTGCCAAACGTTTTTGTGTACATTAGGAATAGAGAGAATGAGAAGAAGAAAAAAAAAACCGAAAGTTGTATAATCAATAGCATTGAGAAAAATTGCTCTCTCTCTCTCTCTCTCTCTCTCTCGTATATACTCCTCTCTATTCTTATGCGTGTTGTATATCGTTAGATAAACATAGGCATTTTTACGCGTGTTCACATCTACACATTATTTAGGACAAATTTTTCTTGATTGAAGTAATGAACACAATGGAGTGCAATTTCTTATTTTAATCGAATCAAAACAGAAGTTAGACAATCCCTTCTTGAATATCGTAAGGAATCTGATGAGACACAAATGGAGAGAGAGAGAGTGAGAAAAAAAGGCGAATCATTCGTTTTGTATTACTTCGCCATGATCTTTTAGTACCTATTCTATATGTATTTGCTTTTTTCCCCTTTTCTTCTCTTCCAGATATCCATGCGTGATCTTCTTTCTCTATTTAATCAAGAGTCAACGGCATTTATTTGCTCATAGATCATCATCGACTAACGGCACAGTTACGATGCTCATGATAACAAGGTCATAGAAACATATCTACCAACAACTATCACTGCAACGTTTGGTAATACTTCACCCCCATACAGTTTCTAGTAATAATCAAGATAAACACTTGCATTATTCTATGTAGTAAACATCGCTTTTTTTTACGTTTGTTTAGAGAGAAAAAAGGACATGACACAAACTTCTAAAACAAAATTTTCAAATAAACAGCACGTTGCTGCAATCACTAAACCCAAAGATAAACCTGCATACAAACTTATTGTATTAGGTAGTGGTGGTGTTGGCAAAGTAAGTTTTTTTCCTTGCTTCCTAACACATAGATTTTTTGTCTAACATTCATGATAACAACGAAAATATGTTAATTGTTGATGATCAAAGGTTTCCTACAACGTAAAAAAATTCATAATGGAAAATTTATCGGATTTTTCTTGAAAAAATTAATGTTCTTCTTTTGTATTAGTAGTAAAAAAAGCGACATGTTTTTTTTAAATTTTATTTATTGAGCAATATTTATGAACTATACATGTACATAGCCTAATCACTATTTTCCAGACTTAGAATATTCATCTGTATTTACATATGATCATGATGTTATGAGTATGATAAGCAGATATCTGCAGATCATGATGTGCATGTATGTTCATTTGTTATTGATTACTTGACAAGAGAAAAGTATGTGATGATATCATAGTCAATATTCTACTTATGAATAAATGAGTTGAACTTTACAAACGATCAGTTGAGTTTCTCGATCAAATTAACATTTTCGAAGCTCACGTAGATTCTCATTTTCTTTCAGTCAGCTATAACAATTCAATTCGTGAAATCATTTTTTTTCTCTGATTATGATCCAACTATTGAAGATTCTTATGTCAAACAATGTTTAATCGATAATCAAATAGCACAATTAGAAATTCTTGATTCAGCTGGCCAAGAAGAATTTAAACCTATGCGTGAACAATATATACGTGTTGGCGAAGGTTTTCTACTTATTTTTTCATTGACCGATCGTCACTCGCTTGAAGAATGTTATAAATTGCATCGTGATATATTACGTATTAAAGATACAGATAATGTACCAATGTTATTGATTGGTAATAAAGTCGATCTACGTCACATTGGTATCGATGGTCAAGCACGTGCAGCAGCTGCCGCTTTGCGTATACCTTATTTTGAAACATCGGCTCGAACACGTTTTAATATTGATGAGATCTTTTTTGAGCTTGTACGAATTATACGAAAACATAAATGTCAATATCAAACAAACAACGGTGCATCATTGACGAAACCGAAACGTACATTTCCCTATTGCGCTTGTACTATTTTATAGTCCGTTTTCTTCTTTTGTTTTCAATCTAAAGATATTTTTGTTTGTCAGATTTATTAGTTTTGGAGTGTTTCATTGTTTTGCTCTTCCTTTTCTTTTTCTAATGATATATTTACAATTTTTACGAACAAACGTAGATTTTTAGATTGATGACAAAAAAAGGGGCATGCATGAGCAAATCGAAGTACTTAAAGCAATTTATTCTCGTCGGAATGAAATTGTCCATGATGACGTGTCTCAAATAATTACATATAATGCATTTGATGATAATCTACAGTGCATTGGATTTTCGACAAGAGTTTATATGAATAATGCAATCATCGTTGAAAGTAATATTTTAGCAAACGATGAACTTAAACAGTTACGTGAAAATGCTTGTTTGAAAACAACATTGTACGATTTATTTACTGCACTTAAAAGTTTATATGATGAATTGATGATGAAAAGAACCAAAGAAATAGTGCCGTTGGAAGAATCTTCATCTTCAATTTTAATGAAAATCGATCATATGCGTTCGCCAAATATTTACATGAAACATCTTCGTCAATGGACAAACGAATTAAACATAACTGGACGAGTTCTTGTTATTCCGCACACTATTTTTATACTTGTCGAAGGAAACAATGACAATCTTAAGGTTAGTTTAATTTAAAATATATTGATTGGATAGAAATTTAGTTTATTTTAGAAATTTATTATTAAATTAAAAACTGAAACAGTAGATATCGATAATCGTGGTAGACCATGTAAAGAACGATTGTTGACGCAAATCGTTGAAATAAATATTCACCCTGCAAAGTAAATCAATTCATGTTTTTATTTCAATTTCTATTTCTATAATTGATTAGATTTTCTAATTTTGAAAAAATCGAATTCAATAATCGAAATGAATTAGAATCATATTTGAGGAAGTCCGACTACGCAGAATTACTGAACTATATTAAAAATTGATTCATTCACTATTTCAATCCTTAGAATACAACATTGGATTTGACGCGAAAACAAAACCATATTTATACAAATATCAACATCTTTAATGGTTAATAAATATTTATCAGTAATCATATCACAAAGTAACTATTGAAATTTTATCCATTTGAAATCTAATATGTTAAGCAGTATTTTTCCAAAACAAAATACCAATATTTTTGTGAATATTGATCAGTATTAACTTCTATCAGGATTAAATCATCGTTTGGACTTGCGGTGACTCATAGACATCCTTGGGGAACTTTGTGAATTGATGAATCATTCACAATCACGGTTAGAGAGTTTTCGACGATGCTACACAACGATTTACTCGTTTTCGAAAAATAATTGACTTAGGAGGTGAATTTTTGCACAAAACCAAGCTCTTCGATAGGAAGTTCACTGAAATAATTATTTGCCGGAGCATGAAAGATCTATGAGAGCGATAGTTTTAGCTGTTCTGCAGTCTGAACAGTACCGGTTGGACGCGGTAACACTTGCTTCATAAGCCATTTATAACAGGTGAAGTTGTCGTTGTCATCGGAGACTTATTTAGCGCCAATCTTGATCTAGATCTTCCCATTGAATGGGTCGAACAAAGCTAGAGAGCAGGTGTTAACAAATGATTTTCCGCTCAATACTTATTATAGCAGAAGATTAATCAGTGAGATTTTTTTTTCTCTGTGCAATATCCAGAGATAGATATCCATTTTAGACACAAACAATGATAATAAAACTGATACTGTATGATATCAGTTGAAGAATCATCAAATATCATAGAAGGTCAGATAGGGCATTGACTTTACTATCAGTACCACTCCCATTTTGGAATGTTATAAATAACATCATGGTGTAAATCATAGTAATGCTGTGTTATCAACTTGAAATTTGATTAATCGATTTTATTTTATTTTTTAGACATCAATGAATAGAAAAGTCTGTGCCAATGCAAAAAAATACGACTTATTATGATGGTTTCATGCCTTTCTTTTTTTTTTGTATTTTTCAACTTGTACAAGCATCAAGGATCTTCTCTATTACTAGAGATTACAAAATTTCAATCGAATATCAAGAACATCGTCTTTTTTCTAGATACATCTATCAAACAAAAAAAACTCTTGCTTTCAAACAAGCGCTATCTAAAATAAATAAAAATAGAAGCATGGCTGTTGTCTTTCTTTTAAGGCTGATTATAATCTAAACTTATAAATTTTTTATTAATAAAATTCTTTTTCTTTCCTTTGTATTTAAAATCTTTTGTGATTTTTTCTGCGTAAAATTTTATCCTATTACTCGTCGATTCCA
This sequence comes from Rotaria socialis, assembly GCA_905331475.1. Classification (NCBI taxonomy): domain Eukaryota; kingdom Metazoa; phylum Rotifera; class Eurotatoria; order Philodinida; family Philodinidae; genus Rotaria; species Rotaria socialis. Next base: position 34,136 of record CAJNYU010001994.1, on the reverse strand, counting down.
ATCACCGTAATGCTAGAGATGAGAGTTAATTTTTCTTGTTATGAGTAGATGCAGTCCTGTCGATGGCGTGTCGTCAAATTCTTTTGGCAGGATGTTACTTCGCGGTTATGCATATTTAAGAAAATTGACACTATGAGTCAGGGAAAAGGAAGAATAGAGGGATCACCTGCCTTTTTGATGATAAAGAGATCCGAGATGGTGCTGTCATGTGTTCTTTCCTTTCGTTTTTTTCCTGCTACATATTAACATTGAGTATTCATTAATGCAGAAATACGAAAGGTGGATGCATAGACATATGCAAGGATATATTTGATCATAAATCAGATCAATATTTCTTCAATAAGTCGCCCCCAAGGAAAAAAGGAGTACGATGACAGGATTAGTAAGAATTATTATGATCCGCAATACAGAGCTGATTATATCAAGAGTAAAATAAAATCAGTATTGCTGTTTCAAGTGTATGAATGCATCTATAGACATCTCTATAAAATAAAAAGACATGTAGCAGAGCATATATATATATACATAAATCAGTTTTTTTTTCTTCTTCTCTTCCATGTTTCGTAGTTTGATTACTTCGTGATTGATGATGTTATAGCACAATAGAAAAAAAAATAGAAAGATTTGGTATCAGCAGGAGTGATTGAAAAACTCGAGGCCGCATCGAACATATATATATTTCGTAGTATTGCCATAAATTTTTCTTCTTCTCTTTCTCTCTCTCTCTCTCTTTTTGTATTTCTTTGTCGATGCTTTGTGTACTGAGTTGACTGGCAATCGATCATAAACAGCTATTTCCAATAAACTTGTCATAGTATGTGTATACGTGTGCATATGCATGCGCAATCACTTGCCAGCCCGTGACTTTGTCGCTGAGTCGATAACAACATGATCGGAACAAATATTCGAAGCACAAAAAAAGAAAGAAAAAGAAAGCAGAATACAAAGAGAATGAAAGTAAAATAGAGATTTTACTACCATCGTTTATCAGTTTGCTTGCTCGTTCGTACACAGACAAAGAAAAGTAAAAAGAAATCAGAAACATATATTTATTAACAGATGCAGGTAAATGCGCACACACACGCACGCACACAGACGTTTTCAATTGATAGTAATGTCATCGGGCGAGTTATTGAGCGCATTAAATATGAACTATTTCATTTTAGATTTATATAATCTTCTTTCCCCTCTCTCATTCTTATCGGACTGTTGGCACGGACAGGTGGTAAGCGATTCGATTAACCGTTGAATTTTTAAAGTAAAATTCTGTATATTAAGACGGAGAATGACCACAACAAGTAAAAATATTGAACTAATTGTTAAACAATGGACTTCATTTGATTTAAAAACAATTCAGGTAAAATAATTTTTCTAATTTATTTATTTATTTATTTATTTATCTATATCTATGCAGTTGATTTTTAATATAAAGCATAACCGATTATCTTTAGTCGTCATTTGTCAAGTGTTCTTCTCTCACTCTATCTTTTCGAGTTGAACCTGTCGATCAAATCAGTAGAAGAGAAAAGAATGAATTCAGTGATCAAACTATTGTGTAATATAGATATCAATATATATATATATATATATATTTATTTATTTATCTATTTGCATACTTGATATTACACTCGGGTTCATTTCTATTCATTGATCTGAATACACTTGCTTACCTTAGTTTTTGATATAGAAGAGACAAAGGAAATTGTTGACCTTCTCTATTGGAGTTTGAGAACTAACTATTTAATCATCACTGATAATATTGCCTGTCGAGTTATTTATCATATAACGATAGTAGATTGAGTTTTTAGCTATAATAACAATTGCTTTCGAAGAATTTCTTTTCCGTTAGATTATCGCCTGACTCTTACCCATCATCCGGCGTTTGTTTTGATTTGTTTTCTTGTTCTACTGTAATACTACAGTGACCGTCAAAATTATTCAACCACCTAAAAAAGTATTTTTGCTTATTCTATATTTGATAAAAAAAAAAGTGACTGGAGGTTTGTAACTTTTACCATGCTTTAGACCACAGTGTCTAGTACGTTGGAGTTTTGTTTCATATCAGAACTTCGTGTTATTGATTTTTTATTAAAATGAAAAAAAAACGTGCGTCATATATTTCACGCGTCAAAATTATCCGACCACTTGTGTTTTTGTTCTATCTTTACGCTCATCTAAACATAAAGTTTTCTACACGATGTGCTAGTTTTTTTTTGATTGGTATACAAAAAAAGTCTAAAAAATAGTGTTTTGAACAGTCGGCTACGACTTTATGAGTAGAGGGCTGTGGACAGACAACTTTTTCTATTAATGATCGAACAAATCTAATGGATACTGCACTAGATAGGATGTTTAAACGAATACTGTGTGACGTCTAGTTGAGATGACCGGGTCCAAAATATATACCGAATGGGTATAGTTGTCCATATATTGACTCCATATCCGGGTGAAAAATCATTTGGAATTTTTAAAAAGCCCTTAATTTAGTAGAGAATTGTATTCTGTGCATAGGCTACTTCTAACAATCTGAAACAGATTGCATTCTCCAGGTCGAGAATGAATTTTTCAACAAATATGATGGAAATAAAAATTTACCGAAGCACCTCATCACGATCTAGGCTCATATTAAATGAACTCTGAGAGGGGGAGGGGGGTTAACACACGATATATCAATGGATACAGCATTGATTCAAATTCTTGTTCAAGCTATCGGTGAATTTTTATTTCTGTCATATTTGTTGAACAATTCTCTACTAGATTAAGGGCTTTTTAAAAATTCCAAATGATTTTTCACCCAGATATAGAGGAAATATATGGACAGCTATACCCATTTGGTGTAAATTTTGGATCTGTTCATTTCAACTAGATGCCACACTGTATTCATTTAAACTTCCTATCTAGTACAGTTTTTAATGCTCTTCCTAACAGTACAGTATCCAGTAGATTTGTCCGATCATTAGTAGAAAAAATTGTCTGTCCACAGCCTTATATTCATAAAGTCGTAGCCGACTGTTCAAAACACTATTTTTTAGACTTTTTCTGTATACCAATCAAAAAAGAAACTAGCACATCGTGTAGAAAACTTTATGTTTAGATGAGCGTAAAGATAGAGTAAAAACACAAGCTGTCGGATAATTTTGACGCGTGAAATATATGACGCACGTTTTTTTTTCATTTTAATAAAAAATCAATAACACGAAGTTCTGATATGAAACTAAACTCCAACGTATTAGACACTGTGGTCCAAAACATGGTAAAAGTTATCAATCTCCAGTCACTTTTTTTTTATCAAATATAGAACAAGCAAAAATATTTTTTTAGGTGGTTGAATATTTTTGACGGTCACTGTATATTTCTGTGATTAGAATTCTCTGTTTCTTGTCCATTGCGTGTCTGTCTCCCTCTCTCTCTCTCTCTCTCTCTCTCCCGCTCGTTTTTGTTGGCTCGTTCGCTCGTGTACTACTTATTATACTTGTCGATAATGATACAGATAGATAGATCGTCTTTTTTGGAAATACTTCGGTTGCTGCTGTTCTCGTAAGTATCTTTAATATCCAATATTAATACACGTGATGGAATTTCAAGTGATTGAAATTGAGAACAAAATGAAAGTATCTACGTAGTCAATAGGTATATGTGAAACTATGCTTTTTTCAACAAAACGAAAATTCCAATGATGATTGCTTTTTTTGTGTATAACGAATATTGTCGATTCGGTAGCGTATTTTTTTTTCCTCGTAGTTAGATGATTAAATAGTCTGATCGACATCGCTAAGCGAATATGTATATGTCTATGTGTTGGTATGCATTTTGAAACAAAGAAAAATGAAGATATTGCATCTTGTATGTATGTATGCTTGTTTGCGTATGATGATTGATCTGAGAAGCATACAATCAATGCAGGGGTAGAACTTGCCGTTGTGTTTATTGGTATATCCCATGAGGCAGTTCGTACTTGGATATTGACACACATTATATAGATGAAGATAAGACGAGTTGTAATAGAGACGAACAATCTTCTTCTCCTTGTTCGTTTATCGAGCTAAAATAAATAAAGAGAACCGACATTGACTTGAATAGCAGCATCATAAGACGTCGCTGATTTCCTCCTTGAGAACGAATGCCGTGCCTAATCTATATCAATCAACTCTCTCTTTTTCATTATCCCAAAAGGCTGGATGAATAAACCTAATCTTGAATTGACAACAACCAGTTTTGTAATTCCTTTTTTCTTCTTCTCTTCACTGTGTATATTTGTCGTAAGAAAGAAGAAAAAAAGATATTGTCAACAACAAATATCTAACGATCTATGATTGTTAATTATGATCATTTCTACTATTGATGACAGATAACTCTGCTTATGTATATATATATACATCTATATATGTGTGTGCGTATGTGTGCACATCACTACTATACATTATTGTATCGATAAGTACAACTATATTGTATTGATAGTGAAGACAATAGAAGAAAACACTTTTCGAACCAGCTGAAAGATAATCAATAAATAGGGTACACCCTTCATATTGACAAAAGATGATACCCACGTGCATTGTTTGTATATATATATGAGAGATCAATAATAATTTCCTACATGTTTTCTCTTCTATCTATTTATCACAAGATAAATTTTAGTTTAAAGACCAAAATAGACTTTGAAAAACGACTTTTTTGCATTTTGTTTTTATTCTTCTTCTTCTTCTAGCATGAACTAGACGCAACAACAACTGAAATAGCCAGTCGTGCCGATGAAAGCGATCAATCAAGAAGAAAATTGGTTGAATTAAGTCGAGATTTCAAGAAAAATACCAATGAAGTAAGTTGTTACACTATTCTTATTTTAATTGATCATTAAATCAAAATAGTAAAAGAGCAGATATACATAATTTCAGCAGTCGTGTTAAAGTGTATGTCTCGCTCTCTCTCTCTCGTCAACCCGTATAGTTTTGTTTTATACACATGTACGTGCTTATTACTAGATTAGACTGATTGTTCCACCTTGGTCTCTTTTTTTCTTTCTCTAATTTTTGTTGATTGTGCGTTTCAGACAACAGGATGATTTTGCGTAGATTTATAAATGAATTAATTTTCATTTTATCATTAGCAAACTTTTTTTTCAACTTGTATACTAATAGTTCGTTTGGTTTCAAGACGATTGTCTAACACAGGAAATAAAGCTCTCAAAGTCGTCAAGGCCTTGTTGTAAATAATTATATTTTTCCAGTTATTTTTTTCTGTCTCTTCTCCTCTACTGCCCTGCCTTTCATCTAAAAGAATAACTTTAGTTTTCTACTTGAATCGACTTGGTTGCTAGCAACATATATTCTCATTTAAATGAACTTCTCAACTGCTACTATTGCATTGATTCATTTGTTGAAATTGTTAATACACACACACTTTCCATATGTCACAGTCAGAGAATGCGCGCATGATATACTTGTTCTAATCTTTTAAAGTGAAATAAAAATTCAATTTACCATAAGTACTAACAGTTAAACTACCATTGTGTGTCGCACCATATTGGTAACAATCAAAATGTTTATTTTGTTAATTTTTCAAAATCCGAGTATCGGAAGATAATAATTGACTTCTTCGAGTTTTAAATTTCATTGGAATAACTTGTTAATCATTAGTCAGAGAATTTTTCTAGGTGTTCATGTGCACAGATCTTTGATCTTCTTAGGGATCAAGTCAATTTTATATTTCAATGACCATCGAAAAGAATAGGAGTAGGGAAAAAACATTTCCTTTTTCTCTATTTATCATTTCTAAGAGTATGAGGAAAGTCTTTAATTTCATGTCTTGTTTTTTCTTCTTTACTTCTTCTACTGATCATCACTTAGTAATAACACAGTAGAATAATCTCGCCAATGTGTATGATAATAGACCGATTGTGTCAATGTGATTTGGTAGAGAGGCAAGTGTTTTTCCTTTCGTATTCTGTAATCAGTCAAGAAAACGACCATCAACTAGCTTATGATTTAATTTATAGCTAGCTATTGAAAAAAAGATAATGAACATATGAAAACACAGACTTTAGTTCATGTTATTCGTATCTAGAATGACAAGAAGAAGAAAATGATTTACATATTCAATATGTAAAGCGACTACTATTGTGTTTTTCTTGGACTTTGATCATCATTTTCTCCTTCTTCTTACCTGATGTTTTTTTTTCAACAGATGAGACAGGCTTCTTTATATTACTAACAAATAATGAATAGAGACTAAATACGCACATGCGCACCAACATAGAATACATATGATATGTTGACTAGTGTCAAATCCTGTTTAGGCTGATGACTTTTCTCTTTCGCTCTCTGGTTTTTTCATTATCCTGAAATTTTGATCAAACAGCATCTTCGGAATAATGAGGAAAAAAACGCAAGAAGAAATATTCTACTCTCTCTATATTCACATACAACACCGACGAAGTTGGATCGGCATTAGAGCTAATCATAGACAAGGGTCCATTTCCTCTTTTATAATTGATTTTTTTCTCGAAGGTGAAAGCTCAATTCTTTATTTTGTTCGTTTTCTGACAGACACACACACACACACACATCTCAAATAGAAATTTTTAATTAGATATAATCATTCGATATGATGATCCTTTGGTTGCGTGTATCAGCTGATTGTTAGCGTTAGTTAATGGTTCGGCATCGTGAACATTTTTGTTGCTCTCTCTCAACATATAATTTTTTCGATAAAAGAAATCGAAAACTTGTTTGCTTCTTCAACTAAAATAGAGAAAATTATTGTTTTTTTCTTTTAACTAATACACCTTTGTCTACTTCAGACGAATGAAATATATTAAATGAGAATATTTTTCAAGCAAAACTTGTCAAAAATTTTAAAAGTGCAAGTAATTTTAATGTCATATTACTATCCAACAGCGTCTACATGTCTAGAAGGTGTAAGGAAGTCAACTAATCGATCGTAGTAACAACGACACTAGAGTCTGAATGTCTAATAATCTTTCTCGATCTATATCATCATTGATGCGTATACGTCTATCCTGTTAATAAAACTTCTTTTTCTTTTCTTTTTTCATATTCATCGCTTATAGGTTTTCTCTGCAGCAGATGATTAAAATACAAAACGTTTCCGATCATGTTCGTCTTCTTTTTCTTCTTCTCTTTTACATATAGATTCTTGCCATTATAATGATAGTGTCTATATGAAAATGCAAGATACATTATTCTCTCTTTATGCGTATTCATTTCATTTTGCCTTTCAAATAAATATTGTGAGACTTCCTTTATCACGATCTTACTTAATGATTACTAAAAGAAAGAAAAATAAACGACAATTATTCACTTCTACAGAATAAGAGTAAGAATGATGATTGAAATATTTTTTTTTTGTTTCTACTCAGATATTAAATATTCATAATGTAGAGAGATGTATGGCAGACAGTCATTGTCGCTCTATTCTTTTATTTGCCTTTGTATGTTCTCATCTTCGAGTCGGTTGATAGGGAGAGAGAGAGAGAAACACGTCATGATTGATTTCCGATAGTAATTGGTTGGCAAGTGAACATATTGAGCAATTATTTGGACAGATAATTCGTAGAGCACGCGACGTCCTACTTCTCTTTTTAGTGAAACCTGTCTGCTATTTATAGAATAGAAGCAACAAGAAATCTATCACCTGTCTCGTCTTTCTCTTTCATTTACGTGTGCGATAGGACACATTACCTTCTTAAAAAGAAAAAAAAAGTATAGAATACTAACCAACATCTTATCATTATCATTTTTTTAATGCGATACTTTCCTTTTAATCATCCTCACTAAGGTTTGTGAGTCCTACGAAAAGAAAATTTGTTACCTGCCGTTAAACATTCTCTTACACCCTCAAATCGATAACAATATCATTTCTATTATCTTCTTCTTTCTTTCTTTTTTTTTTGTTGACTGCTTCATTTGTCTACGTAGGATGTGCGCAAAGCCGTTGCACCGATCTTAAAATCGTTCCAATTCGAAATTGATAGTTTATCAAAACGGAGTAAAGCAGCTGAAAAAGCATTTTTAGAAATCTATCGACATTTAAGTGAACTGCCAGGTTGGTATTTATTTCTTGTTTTTCTTAATATTATAAAACGATATTTTTCAGATCCGGTGCCAGCCCTTGAATACGCTCAAACATTACAGCGACGAGCAGAAAAAGTATCTGACCTTGAAGTTGAAAACCAAAAATTACGAGAAACATTAGGTATGGAAAAAATTTCATTAAAAAAAGAATTTTTTTGCTAATTTAAAATATGTAGCCGAATACAATAATGAATTTGCTGATGTAAAAAATCAAGGTAAAAAAGAAAATTTTGCTTCTTTGGTTTGTGTTTCAATTTAATTTCATAATAGAAGTAACAATCAAGCAATTGCGTGAGAAAATTAAAGATTTAGAAGATAAAACAGAATCAACAATTCAGGTGAATTATTGATAAAAAAAATTTCAGCAAAAAAAAATAAAAGAAGAACTTTGTTTTCACGACCTTTTATTATTTCAGCAACGTATTAAAGAAAAAGAAAAAGAACTTCAACGTATCTTCGGTATGCATATCGCTTTTGTTGTTGTTATTCGAAACTGATAAGAGAATCATCTAAATAAATATATTCCTTTGTTTTTGTCCAGCGGAAAAAGAACGCCAGTTACAAAATCAACAATTCGATCTCGTCACTAAATATGCCGAAATGGAAATGCGTCAAACGCAATTACAATCAACATTAGATCATGCACATCAAGAAATGTTCGAATATAAATCTAAACAAGAAGATGCAACAAGTGCACGTTCATCTGAAATCGACATTCTCAATCAAGATTTAGAACGAGCTAACGAAGTCAAATTAAAAAATTCATTGATGAAAAAGAATTTTGTTTTTTTTTCGAATTTATAGCGAGCGTCCAATGCTGAACGTTTAGTTGACAAATTACGCGAACAACTCGATCAAGCACATAAACTCATGGCATCCGTACCGAAAGATCAGAATTCCGATGAGCTCATGTCACACGAAGACAGTGAAAAGCAGATACGTGAAAAACTTGAATTTGAATTAGCAGCTAAAGAACGTGAAATAACTACACTCGTTGTTGATACACAAAAACTGCAATCGACTCTTATTAAAATTAAAGAAACATCACTGTCACAGGTAAGAATACTCATCATAGATATGAATCAGTAATTGATAACGATATTTATGGATATATGTCGGCCTTTTTGTTCTCCATTCAGATATCGGATCTCGAAAATGTTTTAACTGCAAAAGAAAAACACATTGCACAACTAGAAAATAAACTGCACAATCAAGCAGATTACGACGAGATAAAGCGCGAATTGACGTGAGTCAAATATTATGATCATACGGTTTAGACAGCAGGTAAACATTTACCCTTTGCCTTTTACTTGTAGTATTTTAAAATCAATTGAATTTCCTTCATCCAATCAATCGAATCATGAGCAAACGGGCAATTTACCAAAGAAATCATTAGAAATACTTCTACTGGAAAAGAATCGAGCGTTGCAAAGCGAACATACCCAAATAAAAGTGGCATTCACCGATCTTGAAAGTAGGTTTTATTATTCGATCATAAAGCAAATATTATGTTGGAATTTGTTCTCCTTATCAAAAAATAAAATCCTATTGATTCATAGTCTACAGCTCATACCGATATAAATTATACACATTGTATTAACGTTTTCTTCTTCATCATAATATTTATCTAGGTAATATTCTGCAGCATTCATATCGTCACCATTCGTCTTTATGTTCACATCAACCAAATACTCTTTCTCTTCTTTCTTCTCCTTCATCGCCTCTTCAGAATCCTTTAAAAACCTCTTCTCAGTCAGCTAGTTCTAATACTACTGAGGACATGAAAAAACCTCTTGTTACTTCTCCATCAAAAGTTATATCACTGTTACCATCAAGCGATAATCTTCAATCAATATGTAACTCTCTCTCTACTCCTATTGATACCAAATATTCAACGTGTCCAACGATGATTACTCCAACTGCTCCACTTATCTCATCTTCGACAATATCAACTCCGTCCGAACTCTATTCCGGTAATAACAAAAAGCAGCGAATTTGATTACAAAATGTTTTTTACTTTTTAATGTCAGGTCCACAACTTAATTCAGTTCAATGGACAAAACTTCCTTGTCCGCCACTTACGTCATCATCATCATCATCATCATCAACTCCATCACCTTCAACTGTTGCTGTCACATCGACAGATACAAAACCCACCATATCTGTGCCAACAAATAGCAATAGTCTAGAGCCTCTTGAAACAACTCATGTTGCTGATATTGTGCGAAAACTTCTTGCGCAACATAACATAGGCCAACGAATCTTTGCTCGCTATATTCTAAGTCTATCTCAAGGTACAGTTAGTGAATTATTATCAAAACCAAAAGCATGGTCAAAATTAACTGAAAAAGGCAAAGAAAGTTATCGAAAAATGTGGTCATGGGCTAATTCGGAAAAAAGCATACTGGCCTTAAAAAGTCTTAGTCCACGTAAGGGTACGCAAGAAAAATGTTTGGCAGTATAAAAATCTGCATTTTTTTTCTAATCAACAGGTTCGAAAGATAACGCATATCCATTAACACAACAAAAAGCTCTACAAGTTCTATCTGATGAACCCAAACGATCTCGTACACCATCGTCATCTTCAGAATCGTCTCGTGCGAGTTCTCCCGTCGAACAAAAACCATTTATTCCTCCTTCAATGTTTTCAAGTTTTGTTCCATCGCTATTAATGCAAACAACAAATAGACTTAAAAATGAAATCTATTCGCCCTATAATATTCTTTGTCCACAACCAGAAAATTATCGTAATTGGTTAATGTTACAAGAAATCGTTCGAACAAATGCTATGATCAAACAATTGAAACCCTTAGATATTGATGAAAATGAACAAGAAAATGAAGAAGATGTAGATGAAAATCCACTTGATTTAAGTATGAAAATCGATCCAGATCAAACTACAATTAATAAAGCATCGCCAGTCAAACCTACTAAAGCATTGCTCTCACCATTGACTGAACGAGATATTTCAAAATATCGTTCGATCAATACAGCCGAATTAGTACAAACAGTAAAAGACATTCTAAGTCGTTATAGTATATCACAACGACATTTTGGAGAACGAATTCTTGGCCTATCCCAAGGAAGTGTTAGGTAAGTAAATAAAAAATAGACCCTCCTTCATATTTCCATTAAAAAAAACTCATAAATTAATTTTCAGTGACATTCTTGCTCGACCAAAACCATGGGACTTATTAACACAAAAAGGTCGTGAACCATTTATACGTATGCGTGCATTTCTCGACGATGGAAGCGCACTAAAACAACTTGTACAAAGTGTTTCATTGACACCATCACCATCGGCATTAAACGATATTCAATCGAAAAGTTTAATTTCAAATGAAAATTCTATTGATTCTCAATCAAATGATTGTTCCCAATTATTAGCAAATGAAACTCTATCATCATCATCATTATTATTAAGTGAACCAACAGTAACAATGAATAATAATAATACCAACAATAAATCAAAAGCTCGTTCGAAACTTCCGAATAATCAGTTTCGACAGCCAACAAAAATCAGATCACAAATTCGTCCTTATGAATTACCAATACTAACATTACCACGTAAAATTTTTCTTTTCTTTTACATTTCTCTTTTAATTTATATTTGTTATTATTTATTTATTTAGTTACCATTGATACTGAACAATTAAGTTCACAAGTTCGTGAACTACTTTCTTCGTATAGTATTGGTCAACGTGTATTCGGTAAACAGCGACCAATAAACGCATTCATTGTATATTTATTTTCATTTTATCTAGGTGAAGCTGTTCTTAATCTTTCTCAAGGTACAGTCAGCGAAATCTTATCGAAACCTCGACCTTGGCATGCGCTAAGTGTCAAAGGTCGCGAACCATACATACGTATGTATAGTTGGTTTCACGATATTGGTAATGTGCAAAAACTACTTGCTTGGAAACAAGAACGAGATGGTAAAAACTCTTTTTAGAATAAGCATTTTGACTTCCTTTGCTTTTTCAGCTTTCCGACGCACTAGTCGCAGTCAAACAACAACAGCAACAGATAATATCGACATAGAAAATACGAATCATTCTTCTTCGCCTGCAAAACAACACTATTCATATACTGATGATCAAAATCATGTATTACAGCAGTTATTTGACAATGATCCATATCCAACTAAATCACAATTGCAGCAAGTTGCCGATGAGTTATCATTATCAATGAATAAAATATCCGATTGGTTTCATAGTGCGAGAATGAAAATAAAACCTGGTAGACATTCTCTTGATCTAAATAAACTTTCTGCGTCACCTTTAAATGATAATGATGATGATGATGACGACGACGACGACGACGACGACGACGACGCTAATACTTTATCAATAATTGAACCATTAAATGGTTCATGGTTTAATAATACAGCTGATTCAGATAGTTCAAATAGTCCAATGAGTTTATCTGCATCGTCAATAAACATAGTTTCATTAAATGACAATAAAAAATCCGCTGGATCAACGCCAACATCAGTTTCCAGTAGTAAAAAACGAAAATCGATTCCACAAAAAATTATTACAACAAAAAAGCCAACGATTAAGTCAACATCAACCATTGAGAATGATGAAACAATTATGTTAAATCAAACAACGAATGAATCAATAAATCTTCATAATGATAATAATGCTTGAAAATGTATTTTTTGTATTTTTGTTCATTTTCATATAACCAAGGTGATATATTAACACAGAGAGAGAGAGAGAGAGAGACAAAAAAAAACAAGACAAATTTGGTGATTTTGTAATTTTCATTTTTTTTTCGTATTCTGTTTTCTTTTGGCTTCATTTTTTCGCTCAAAAATTTTTATTGTTTGTTTTGTTGTATTATCTATTTGTGAGTATTGCTCAAGTATTGAAAACTAGTCGTGGACAAAACTCAGTTGTTCCAATAAGTGCATATATATAAAGAAAACCCGAAGAAACAACATAGAAAATGAATGGCGTGATATAAATTCTATTTGAATAGTTGTTTCATGTTTTGTTTTTGTTTTTCTCTTTCAATTTCAGCAAACAACAATTTTTGTTTGTATTTTAAATGTTGTGTACGTGTGCAATATAAATATGAGAGTGCATACATTTAACAAAGAAAATGAATATTAACCGTTAGATGATTAATTAGTATTTCGGCTTTATTTGTTTTGTTCTTTTTCAAACAAACTTGTGAAATAATCGGATGTATATGTGATGTTTTTATTGTTTTCGTTGAACTATTAATAAACTTTTCTATTTCTTTTATTATTGTATAGAATATGCTTTGAATTTATTTATTGCAGGTTTATAGGACAGAGAGAGAGAGAGACAGAGACAGGCAGGCAGCAGCAGCAGCAGACAACAAGAAGATTATCGCTTATGGTACACAATATTTATAGATGAATAACGATCCCATTTTTTTGTTTTGTTTTTAAATTCTATACATATATATATTTATGTTAATGTGATAGATAAATTTATCTTTGTTTAGAACGGTACCATGAAATTGACAAACGTTATCGAGATATCGAATATACGAATAATGAATTAAAACAATTGAATACTCAACTTGAAAAAGATTTATTGAGTGTTGGCGGTGTCAGCGAATTGTTTCGACGAGGGCCAGAGGTTGCCGGTTTTCTTCCTACTTTTTGACATTTTGTTTTTTTGTTTCTTATTTAGGGACAAACAAGTGATAGTAGTGTTAACGAAACTGGAATAATTAAGGATGTATTAAATCAATCATCTGCACCGTCAACATCATTCAATGATTCGTTAACGAATACTTCAACACGCGATTCGCCATCAGACGAAGCGTTAACAGCAATTGTTATCAGCCAACGAGAGCGATTTCGTATTCGAAATATTGAATTAGAAAATGTAATTCGCAACATCGAGGATTTTCTAAGAATCTATTACTGTATTTTTTAGGACAATGTTTCATTAAAACAACAAATTGGTATATTTCAAAATGAAATGGATAAACTTCGATCAGATAATATTAAATTATATGAAAAAATAAAGTTTATTCAATCGTATCCTGTATGTGTTTTATTATGGATCTTTTAGTTTTACGAAATATTTTTTGTATCTATAGACAACACGAGCAGCCGATGAATCTATTGATCGTTATTCACGTGGTTATGATGCTTCTTTGGATCCGTTTACAAATTTTACTAAACAAGTATAGAAGAATTTGACGTTAAAATTATAAATTTTTGTTGAATTTCGAATTTATTTTAAAGGAAAAACAAAAGAAATATGAATCGCTTAAATTACATGAAAAATTCGCGTTAAATTTCGGCCGTTTTATTTTATCATCACATAAGAGTCGAACATTTTTTGTTATTTATTTTATTCTCGTACATATTCTTATCTTTCTTGTAAGTTAAATGTTTTTTATCTTTCCGAAAAATGTCCATTTCAAATATATTTTAGTCGCTCTACAAAATGGTTCATACTGGTTCATCAGTACGCGACATGTCGCAAATATGTTTTGACAAGTATGATAGACGTTAATTTTAAAAGTTCATAGCAACATATTTGTTTTGTTTTCCGTGTAGATTTCGAGAGCATATGGCAGGTGTCCATGGCGATAAAGACTTTCATCTTGAACATGCACATGCAGGGGCAGGGGCAGGTGTGGGGCTTGCACCGGCACCCCATATTCATCGGTAGACCTTATTTTGTTACATGGAAATACAATTTATTCGCACATTTTCTTTTATATATCAATTAAAGATGTTATCACAATTTATCAATATATAAGCACTCTTTACTAACAAATCATTTTTTTTATTCATGAAGATTTGTACATGACTTTGTTCTCATCAATAAAAATGAAGAAATTCTTTTTTTCTGAACATGCTTGACTTGAATTTGACGAGACGAAACCCTTCACTGTTTCATTTGCTTAGATAGAAACTAAATTGTTTCTGGTGGTATCATCGCGTACAATATTCATCGTCAGAAATTTCCTCTGCATCACTGATTTGTCTCAAAAAGAGTTGCACCAGGAGCGAATATCCTTTAACTATTCTTCTCTCAAATAGTTTTATTACTCAATCAACAAAATATAAGTCTTTACAAAAAAGAAACATGAGAATTATATACGTCGCTTGTTTTCTGTGTCGGTAAACAAATGTTGAATTCTTTAAATTCTCAACTCGATAAGCGAAACGTATTTTTATCGCCTCATTCTTTCCAACTAAACTTTTTTTTCTACGAAGTATTTCTTTTTTCATTTTGTCTTTGATGAGAAAGAATGAAGAAAATAAAAACTGAAAACATGTCTTTTACTTTTACATTTCATAATGTTTTTCTCGCACACGAAGCATAGTTAAGGATATATGAGAATAATCAATGCTTTGAAATGGAATTTGAAAACGGTTAACTTGAAAAAAGGAAAACCGTCGGGTGTAGGAGTAAGTAATATCGTTATCAATATTCAGAACGAAACGACAAAGTAATGAGTTTTGAAGAATATGGTTCACTTTTTCAGATATATTTATTTCTCTAGTAACCATTTAAATTATTTACAAATTCAAGATGGCCACAAGTGCAAGCGGCGAAAAATCAGATCATTTCATATTACGACTGACCGATATTGTTAAAGAGCCACTCAGATTTCTACAACCCATCGGCGGATATGAAGAAATGCCACTTGTTTCGTTGGAAGTAGCAGTTGCGCCACTCGAATCTTTTCTACCTGATATTCAAACGTATGCTTGTATGACGAAACAAGGGTGGCAAGAATCAGCTGATGGTCTCTCACTGGATGAATCAGCTGCAATAATGCTTTATACAACAGTTTGGGAACCATTCGATGAGTGCTTGTATGTCGCTCTGAATGCAGCTCTTCGGTCAGGGCAAAGACCACTTCTCAAGCCGTGGTTTCTATTTCTCAAACTCTTTTTAACTGCATTTAATCGTCTTCCATATACTTCACGTTGTAACGTTTATCGATGGACCGAGTTAGACTTACAATTACAATATACGAAAGGAAAACCAGTGATTTGGTGGGGTTTCTCATCGTGCACTGCTTCAATTGAGGCTTTTGAATCCAAACGGGTTTTAGGCAAGTCAGGTCCGAAAACGCTATTCGCCATCGAATGTTTTTCAGGGAAAGACATTCGAAAACATTCCTACAATCCATCCGACGACGAAATACTACTCTGTCCTGGCACATACTTCGAAGTGGTCTCATGTATTGACGCTAGGGCTGATCTTCATATTATTCAACTAAAAGAAACAATGCCACCATTTCCACTTTTGGCGCCAGTGGTACGTTTCGAATCAAGTTTTTGTGCCCAAGCAATGGCGCAACCTATTATTTGTAAGCAATTAATCTATAACTTCGCCAGTCAAGTTTATTTTTGATTCAATAGAAAGTTTATCAGCTTCTTTCTGTGAAACAGAACGAAATGAGGGAATTTCGAATATTTCTACTTCGAGCAAGAGGTTACGAATTAACTTGTTAGATAGTCAAACTTATTTTCATCAAGGAAATATGTTGAGTCAAGTATCTTGTTTTAGAAGAATCTCAACAACTGCTTTGTCATAATTAAACATTTTTCTACATAGGTTAACAAATTATAATCTTTCATCTTATTGAATTCTGTGCGCTTCTTTTAACTTATTAGTCTAAATCTTCCTGCCTCATGACTCTTTATAATTGAAGACTTTATCTGTCATATTACTACATTTGATATAGGTGCGAGTTTACCGTCTAAACAATCAACAATCGCTCGAGCGCGTGGTTATGAAATCATCCACATAGATTCTAATGACCCGAACAATGAATCGAATACAAAGTTAACGTAGTTATATTCGAACGATACAACATAACTGGACTCGTGTCATTGTATGACTAATTACTTGACATTTGCAAAGTAGAATCAATTCTTCTTGTATCATTATCTAAAAATAAATTCATAACTTCGATTAATTTTCCGACAACTTGATCATACTGTTTGCTAAATCATTTTCTAGCAATGACGAATGGGTGAGTAGCAATGGAAAAAATCATATCCTTCAATATCTGTGCACAATAATCTAACAAACAAGAATATTCTTCTATGGTTACTCACACAAAATCTAAAATGATATAAACAAGTCAATCTGAATCATGATTTTCTCAAAGGAAAGAAAACAATCGGAAGAACTTTCTTTTCTAAATCAATTAAAGACTTTTATTTGGAAGCATTCTCAATATCAGTGTAAATTGATTTTAGAAATATTGTATTTATCATAAAAGCATTTCAGACTGTTTTGTTTGACTCAAAAATGTTCTGTTTATCTTGATTGTTGCAATTGTAATCCTGTAGTGTCACAAACAAACAAGAATTTTCAAGTTAGATTGGTACCAAAATGAAGTCATATATCAGAAGTTTAGTTTGTTTTAGATCTTAATGATGTTTGAATTTTAAATAGACCGACTAGTATACTTGAGTAGAATTGCTCTCATTTCTTTTTTGAAAGCGTCATCACTTGAGCTTCTCAAGGATGGATCAACAGAAAGTCCAACGTCGTTCACAACTAACCGGAACTGAAATTGATGGCGGAAAAATCAATTCTTTTTGAGCACGTTCGATGAGATAAATAAGTGCTAATGCCGTATGATTTGATTATGCAAACGAACAATATCAAATATTCGGTAATAATGAGGACCATCTGCAGTGTTTGATCGTATAGTTTTGTAGAAACCCATTTTTTTTCTAGCTTAAGAAAATGTTTCCTAGTCAATGCTTTGTATGGTACTTCGTATGATATCGCCCAAACATAAATATACTGTGAATTCATTTTCTACAGAGCTCTCGTAACGTTTATCCATGCTTGAGACCCGTATCTGGTCTATTGAAGGCATATCTAACCCTGTATTTGTCCCTTAACCCCTTACTTCTATCCCTAATTCCTCATTCCTATTCTTACACTGAAAAAAAAGTAGCATACTCAACCCAAAAGGGTTTGTTGGGCTAACAAAAGGCTCCGTAGATAAAACAAGAAACACTTGAAAAAGTATTCTAAATCTATCGCGATTATTTTCAGGTAACCGAAGTTTTTACGAAACCTTTTGAGGGTTCCGTATTTATTTCGAAAATGGTTCGGTGCACTAGAAAATAATTAGTATGATTACCAAACATTTTTTAAAATGAATATGGAACCCTCAAAAAGGTTTCATAAAAACTTCAGTTACCTGAAAATAATGACCATATACTTAAAATACTTTTTCAAGTGCTTCTTGCTTTATCTACGAAACCTAAAAGGGTTCAGAGAATTGAAACGAAATCGAAACTCTTTTAGGTTCCGTACCGTTACGTGCCGACCCTCACATATTATTATGTCATTCCTTTTCTTCTTCTATTTAGTCATCCGCCACATCTATCCTCATAGCTATCGATTTTAGTAATGAACGAAGGGAGAACATCAACCCCTAATATTTGGTGCCGTGACAGACTATTTTTATTATTAATTATAATAAAACTCTTACCAGAAAACATTCCTGATTAGGAGTGACCTGAACAAATTAAAATTTTGGAATTAATTAAAGGAAATTCATTTTGAATTACCTGTCACAGAAAAATAAAGATAAATTACTAACAAAATACAAGATTCAGCAATAATGATATGTTATCGTGAATGTTAAGCAACAATATCGAAAGAATTGGGAAAATGATCGATGCAAATGATAATATTTTATATTGTATATGTGCGGCAAAATTAGATGGTGAAGCAAAACGTTGGTACGAAGATAATATATCATTCATTCAATGGAAACAATTAAAATCGTCATTGTTTGAAAGATTTACAACGTCTGATTCATCATCAAAAATATTCGAACAATTAAAAGAACATAAACAGAAATTAGATGAAACAGTTACATCTTATTATGATGCTATTATTAAACTTTGTCATAAATATGATGCATCTATATCACAACGAAGGATGATATCATGGTTAGAAGATGGCATTAAAAATTAAAATTAAACGACAAATGAATTCATTATCCGAATCAGCTCGAACCACACACGCATTTTTAAAAATTACGAAAGATGAACAAGAACTACAAGATGAAAATGTTCCAGAACCTCAGCAACAGCACCGTATGTGTCATATTTTGCAAATACAGTATCAACAACTAATTATGCATCATCAACGTTACTAATTCCTATTTATATAAATGTTCAAGTAAATAATAAACAACATCAAGCCATAGTCGATACTGGATCTGCAGTTACACTTATTAATCAACAATTATTAAAAAAGATTTATCACACGGAACTCGTTTACAAGAAGAAATTACACAAATCAGCTAATTGTACGTCTATTGATATTATTAGTGAAATTCAACTTGAAGTTAAAATACAAGGACATAAAACTTTAATTATAGCGGATGTTGCAATGAATCTTATTACTCATCTATTACTTGGAAACGACTGGATTATGCAAAACAATGTTATTATTGATTCATTACAACGCCATCTTGCTCTTATTGATAACATATCAACCAACACATTTTAAATCATTTATTTATAAGAGGAACAACACTCGCAAGAGTAGTGTCTGTGATTCGTTACTCCGTGAAAAGAGGAAGGTCCGATTTACGGACTTTAACTGTGTAACAGAACGTCGTGAAGAACAACAACATCAATGTTATGCTTGTCAAGAACAATTTTTATAACTCATTAATTTACAACAGCATTTGCATCAGAAATGTTATCCATCAGAAGCATCATTAGAAAATGACGGAGTAAGGGGGTCATGTGCGAGATGAACCTTCAAATGAAATTGAAAACATGTCTGATGATGGCATTCAACATGACACAATGAACGATCAAAATCAACAATATATAAATCATAAACCATTAACAAGAAATCAACGACAAAACCGCAAACATCGAGCTCAAAGATATCGATATGAAATCATTCGGAAAATTTATGATAAATTTACCATTACAGATATGAAAAGAATCTTAATATTTATGCATATTCCTTACGTGAACATCAATGTCGTCGGAAGCACGTTATTCTTGGGAGTAAAGAACGAGCAAATACAAAACAACGTTGACGAGACATTACACAATGGCATATTCACGGAAAAAAAACTATTATAATATGCGCAAGAAATTACGTCCAGATAAATAAGGAAATTAGTTTTTTAAAATATAGGTCAAACTTTTCTTTAATCCTCGTTTTTTTTCTTCTCTTTCGTCTTCTTTTGCTTCTTGATAAACAGTCAGATTTATTAGTGGAAAAATCTATTTTTTTCTCTCCTTTGCTTGTTCGTTGTTGCTGTGTTTTTTTTATGGAGAATGTATAGCTTATCGTCATATTTTTATTAATATGTTTGTTTGTTTTTCTGAACCGTGCGTGCGGACACACATTTTCTCAAGGGGGCTCGACTGTTACGGGCCTACCCTCACATATTATTATGCCATTCCTTTTCTTCTTCTATCTAATCATCTGCCATATCTATCGTCATATATATAAACGTATAAATATATATGTTGTCTTCTCAACGGAGGAGAGAAGGAGAGATAAGTGTATGTGTACAACATGTTGTTGTTTGTTTTGTTATGAGTTATCGATTTTAGTAATAAACGAAGGGGAGCAGCAACCCTTAATACTTACTATGTACGAAACCTTTTTTTTAGTTGAACAAACGTTTTTGGGTTCGGTGTGGTACCATTTTTGTTTTCAGTGTAACCCCTTACTTATATACCTTACTACTTAATTTTGTGTATTTTCTAAAAATAAGTTGCTTCCCGATAAATCCGTCGCAGGTTTCCGAACTCACCAATTAGATGAAATCCATTTGAGTAATCGAAAATAGAAAAGGAAATTTTAATGTTAGGTTTTCATTCTTGAACGTCATTTACCATTCGGAGGAAAACCACTTAAAAAATCTAAAACAAAAGGAAAAATAGACATAAGTTTTTAATTTTCGAATATAACTTACCAAGTCGGTGCAATTCATTTGAACAGGATTAAAGAGAAAAGTTAATTTTGGCATTATGTTTCTATTCTTCAATGTATCTTAGCCTTTGAACGAAATTCATTTGAAGAATCCAAAAGAAAAGTACAATTCATTTTCGTTTCTATCATTCCAGCCTTTGATTTTTAGGACAAAATCAGTCATATCGGAAACTTATGGATTTTCGAGCCTTTACAAACAAAGAATTTACTCTCCGAAACTCTTCAAGTGTTGATAAACATTCTTGAAAACCTCTAAAGGTTTGTAAAACGGTTTCCGAGAGAGCGCCAGTTTTCTACGAAACAATTACTTTTAAAGATTAATTCCTTATTTCCATCATTATCTCTTCTTTGTTTATGTAAGCTGTCATTTCTATCTTTAAGCCGAAATTCTATATTTAGCTTATAAACTATATACTCAGTGCCTTCTATTTACAGTGGCCCGTCAATTCTATCTTTAATCTATGAGCTCGACATCGAACTCCTTCTGTCTGTATTCACTCTTCTAAAAGTGTATATGAATTTTTATAACTATGTCTGAGCTATTATATGTTTATGTAACACTTTTTTTCTACGATAATGCTTTCACAACTGTATGCAACTTCCCATAAATATGTCGAGCTCGTTACAAATATATCTATTCCCTTGTAACTGTTTTTAATGACTTATAGCTTTGTCAAAACCCTTATTCCCTAGACTGAAAGGATAGGGTCTAGAAACCGTAATTCACCTGTGTCTGTCTGTCTGTCTGTAACAATGGCACAAACGACCACTTCCATGGCACAATTGACCATTTCTGTGGCACAAATGACCATTTCTATGGCACAATTGACCAATTCTCATGGTACAATTGACCATTCCTGTGGCACGATTGACCATTCCTGTGGTAAAATCGACCATTTCCATGGCACAAAGGACCATTTCCATGGTACTAAGGGCATTGTTACGGCACAAACCATGGGTGGCTGCAGGACGTGGTCACGGGAAACAGTCCGCTCTGGATATTTGGTAAGTGAAGGGCGAAGTGATCCCCCTCACGGAACTTTGAGCTAACTATCACGATATTTCTGAACCTTGTTTTTTGTAGCTAGGTAAGACTCAACCTCTACGCCGCCTTAAGGGTCTTAGAGTCCTATTCCGTCCGTGTTTCGTCTTCACTTTTAGTGCTTTTACTTGAAACCTTTAATTTTCGCCTAATTCTTACTTCAGTTTCACTTGTGCCCACCCCCTTTGCTGATCTGTTTAAAAATATGACCACCAGCTGCTGGCACAGACAACCGATTTTCTGTCCTATCCATGCATTTCTTCTCCTCAGCACTGCCAGTCTAGGGCCCAGTGAATCGACTTTCGATGTCGATGAACGTTACTTGTTTCTAAATGTCACTTGTGGCAACTATTGATCATCACGTATATATATCAAAATCCTCATAACTCTGTCCACATTGGACCATTTGAATTTGAGTGGATACACAAATAGTTGTTAAAACTTTTGTATTTGTGTTAAAACAGTAATTCAATACTTCAGCATTCGTGTTAAGTTAGCGTTAGCATAAAACAAACACGTATCTTGTCAATATAAGCTATTGGTGAATGTACGTATTCGGTTGAAGTCTAAAAAAAGAACAGGATTATTTTGTTAGGATGACATCGATCGTCAAATCTCGTATACGAATTATCTGAACACTTTAGACTTATCTAAGCCTTAAAACTTATCTCTTTTTGTGTTCTTCTGTATCTTGCGATTGTCTAAGTTAAATCCGAAATGAGATGTATCAAGTTGTTCTAAACTAATAAGATCTCCAGCTAGATAAAATGGCAAGCAACTAATCGTTTTATTATATTTAAAAATCTGCGATTTGAATAATCAACGATTTAAAATATAAGGGGCTGTGAAAACTGGAATAAACTGAGGAGTGTAGTAATTCATGAAAAGGGAGCCTGAAATAATGTTGGAGGCATAGGCAGTATTTTTAACAAGAAAAATGTTTAAGTTCATTGCCAGATTAGTGAAGTCCTTCTCTATTTTTTCTAGGAAGAGATCGGCACGAAAACGTGTGAGCTTAAATATACAGTTATACAATATTGAAACTGGATTACTAGTGGCTGATAAATACGTAAACGAATGAAATAATCGAGGCTGAACAATTTTTTTAATGAGTCAGCATCTGTCGGCAGCATAAATGTACAGAAAAAAAGTATCATACGAAACCTTTTCGACTACCAAAAATATAAAGAGTTTTTTTACGGAACCCCTTTGATTACTAAACCTTAAAATGGTTTCGTGGACTGGTTCGATATCTAATAGTATACATTGAAGTTTCACGAAACCTCAAAGGATTCGTGTGACACCATTTGTTTTTCAGTCTAGAACTGTTCTCATATTTACCATTCGATAGACATTTTCAAGAGTTTCAAAATAGATTGAGGGTGTAGATGCGAGTGTGTGGGTGTTCGTACTTGTCAGATCCACACTCCTTACCCACACCACATTCAAGATTATTAAAAATACGCAATGATATTGTTAGTCATATGTTTACATTCCTTGACTAACTTCTTTCTTCACAATGCGTTTATTCAACTCGCATTCCTTGATACTGTATTCTCTTTTATATAATATCCTCTCTTTTCTCGCTTAAAGTTATCTCTTTTGATTCTTAATAAAAAGAGCATCAAGAAGGGAACAGGGATTCTCTAATAGATATAAAGATTTGGCATCTTCCTACAGCTTCTCCCTCTTTATCAGTTCTACATATAATATGGCATAGATTAGCAAACCATGCTTCGTTTTATTATATATTGTTTTGATATTTGACGCTCGCCTGTTTTTCGCTGATATTTACTTCAGCCAATAATCGCGTTCTCTTCATAACAACGTGCAAATTTACATAGAATAAAAGAACATAACATTATTTCCGATATGCAACGGATAAAAGGACTTGACATTCTCCGACAGCTTTCCTCCCTTTATCAGTGCTACATATAATATGACATTCATTAACAAACGACATCGTGACTTATTATACTATTTTGATCTTTGATGCTAGTTCTGTCGTCGTTATTTACAAGAGTAGAACGAAAAGTAAAGTAAAAATCATTTTATGGTCAAAAATTTTATTTCTGGCTTGTTCTGAATCACAACAAAGGTTGTTAGAAAGAAGTTCTTAATATTGCAATTATTTTTATGCATCATTGACGAAGTTTTTTCGACATATCTTGTAATCAAAATAAATAGACATAACCTATAGCGCTAAGACTAAAGGTACTCCTTTGCTGTTACTTTATTTTTTAAATATAAATGATTTATTTATCTTAATCTTTTATTTTAAGGAATAGTAAAGATAACGGGTCACTCCTAGTTAAGACGTAATCTCGTGCAGCATTACTATGCTATTTTTTTCTATTTCAAGACAAATGTTATTCGTAGCTCTCTAATCTTTTGATTCTCTTTCATATTGTCTATATGACTCACTACAGAGGTTTATCACTAGTCGACGATCTTGACTTCGATCTGTCCAGATTCTTGCGTTCTTGCATTCTTGTCTGATTCTTGTTTTCTTACAATTCTTGCCATTTTTGAAAAAATTCTTGCAATACAAATGAATTTCATTTAGGCATCCATGCGATTGCCTCCTTTCGATCCTATTATATTTTAATTTCAAATAGAAAAATACAAGAAACGTACATTACATGTGCAAGGAAATATACAATAAGCTCATAACGCGTACAACAAAATGAAACGAAAAACACTTGAACACAACTGTCTATTTGAAAAATATATCTGCTATAGTTCGTCCGCGTCATCTAGAAAAAAGATATAATGTTCAAACTTCTATATATTTATAAGTATATATACACAAAACATTACGTGATATTTTTCTTTAATATATAATAAGAATCGTTAAAAGGAAAAGAAAAAAGATTCTTGTCTGAATTTCAAAAAATCTTGAATATATTGCCATTCTTGCCTGATTCTTATTCATCTGAGCAATCAGACAAGATTATGTTTTTCTTGAATAACAGGCAAGAATCTTGTCTGGTATTCAAGAAAAACAAGAATCTGGATATATCGAAGTCAAGATCGTCGACTAGTGGATCGTCGATTAGTGATTGTTTTGATATGTGAGCGCGGATCTTCGTCTCACTCATACATTCTGTGTAAGTATGAGTTAGATAATCTTTCTTTTTTTTTATTACGTTCTTAAATGTAACACTCAGCAGTGTTTACATGATAATACAAAAACGAGTCATGATATTTAAATAATAATAGAAGTAATAAATTTTACAGTTACGATCAATATCATTATAACAAATATTGCCTTTGCTCATATGTAGGCGTAATATGATAAACGATATAAAAACGATCGAAAAATTTCACATATTTATATGGAGTTAAGTACATCAAATAGAAAGAAAGAAGCTAAGGAGAACACAGAAAAAGCAAAATCTTAACCAGAAAACAACAGACAGAGATTGGAGGGAAGATTGGTGAATTTCGCGTGTTCATTTCTTTTATGCAACTCATTTATATCACTAAACCAATTCCATTTTAAGAGCAGAAATCCATACTTATTTATGAATAATTTTAATTTTATTTGACTGTCGTTATCAATGTAAATATATGAAAACATAATTTTTAGTTAGTAAAAAATGCATCAAGGATCGGTTTTTTATGTATACCTACTAGGAGTGGGCCATTAACATTAATTTAATATTAAGTAATTAACACTTTCGGAGAAAACATTAGCTATTAAGACCAGTTAATTGATTAATAATAGTAGATAATATTTCCTAAGAAAAGCCTAATTCACTAATATGGAAAAATTAATGTTTTCATGGGAACATTGACATTAATATTAATGGCTAATGGAAGTCATTAATTAAGTTCCGTTAAAAAAAATGGTCCACCCCTAATACCTACACTGAAAAAAAGACGCCAAACGGAACCTTCGAGGTTTCGTGGAGCTGTATTATACTTTTTAGGTGTCAGTGGAATTATACGAAACCTGTGCAAGGGTCAGCAAAATGCAAGGCTTTGTAATATACTTTTAAGAGTTCCGAAATTTAAAAGGTTTCGATGTGAACTTTTTCGAATTTGTGATTTGCAATAGATTTCGTCATAAACCTTTTTGAGTTTTGCATTCAAAAAGGTTTGTTAAAATACCTCGTGAAGAGAGTATTCATGGCATATCGGAAAACAGCAAAGCGATCTCTCTCGGCATTGCGTATAACAGAACAACTGCATGATTAATGGTAAAATCAGCTGGTGCTTTCACAATTTCGTTTAATCTGATTTGATCAAATCTCATCGACAGACATCTGAACTCATCCTGGAAATATTTTTATTACATTAATTGCTAACTATTTTCTCTCATCAGATTCCAGCGATTATGATAAAGAACGTAGCACATATCTAATGGTTCTTTTATCGAAGTATGATTACCCACAATGCTATATTTTTTGTTAAGATTATTGTTTTATTTTACATTGAACTAATTATTCTAGATTAGATCTTCGATCCAGCAGTTACTATAGTTCAATTATTATCCCAAAAACAATTGCTGAATCTATAGCAACGACTAGTTGATGTGCGTGTCTTATCGCATTTTTTTCTTTATTTAGTGCTGATTCAAGTTTTGGAGTTTGACTGTACAATGTGCGCGTACATCATATCATACGTGAACCATAATTTTTCGTATTAAAGGTTAGTTACCATAAGCTTTAATAAATTCATTTTTGTTTTATCTAGATTCTTGGGAGAATTGCACTATTGGTAAGTTATTATTATAAACGATAAATTCATTCATCCACTATTTTAGTTCTTTCAGAATTCAACTATTGGATACATTACTATTAAAAGCAATCAATTTATTTATTCTCTATTTAGATTCTTGGAACCATTCTATCATTGGCAACCTACCATTAGAATTACCTAATTCGTTTATTTTCTATTTAGGCTTCCGCAACAATTCTATAAGGGATAAGTTACCATTATAATTAATACATGCGTTTATTTTCTATTTAGATTTTAGGAGGAATTCTATTATTGGTAAGTTACCATTAGAATTAACCAATTAATTAATTCTCTATTTAGGTTGATGCAGAATTCTATGATTCGGAAGGTACTAGTATAATTAATATATTCGAATATTTGCTATTTAGGTTCTTCACAGTAGTGCTATTATTTTCATTAACGTATCAAAAGAATCAATCATTTTTTTCATAAAGCTCAGGCAAAAGAATAATATCCTTTGTGGTTGTGGGTGTGGGTGTTATTCCAAAATGAATTATCTGTATTGTCTGGTTCTCGGTTTCGATGAGAGAGTCTAAGTACTAAGATAGTGGACGTTGTGTTGCATAGCTCAATAAATGGCAATCGGAATAGTAGTGATAGAGCCGTGAGAAGATACGTTAAACAGATTGAGATCGCCAGTACTTTTGTTGTTGAGAGAGCTACGAAAGCCGAGATTTATGCATGAGTCTTGTATTGGATAGCCGTGCAAACTGCTTTAGTAGTAGTGTATACTATTCAGCGAAACCTTTATCCGATACTGCGTAGCGAATTTTATGAAACGTGAAGAGCGAAACCTGAAAGGGTTCCGTGTGACACCTTTTTTTCAGTGTATATGTGACTTCCACCTTTTATCCCCCAAATGAGCTGCTCTAACAATCTTTTTAAATGATGGTCAGCTTTATTCAGTCATAATGTGTAGATGACAAACTGAGACTAAGAAACAGTGATGCGCCAATCAAAGACGAACTTATTCTTCCTGTTGTTATGATTCGAGCAAGAGAAATAACTATATCAACATGAGATGGCTAATTTTAAGCCGAATATAAATGGAGATGTAGCTATCTAAAAAGACTTCAAATATAAATAAAACACGAGGAACTCATGTCAGAATAGTCAGAAAGCAAAAGACAGATTTATAAATTTATATTTTTGATTCGAGCTAATACTCAACAATACTGATAGGATTACCTGAACGTGTGGATGTATGACTTTGGTTGCGTGAGAGCGCGAATGTGGAATCTTTATACTGCATAATCATACTCACGCCCACACTCTCATTGGATTCTTCCCGTTTCTCTTTGCATAAATACTTCGTTTTCTTTTAGATAAAACAGATCATTTATCACCGGAAAAACATCTTTCCTCTACCGTTAATAAGACTGTACAAGTGAGCACGTCAGTCTATACTTTAATCGACTATCACGACCAGCATGGACTGGATACCAGGTTAGCTTTCTTGGAGGAATTCATTCCTGAGAGATATTGCGAAACAAACCGAAAATTATGAAACTTTCTTGCTTCACATTGATTGAATATCTCTGACTCCCAAAACGTGGCACGATCAGTTTTGGCTCCACTTTGTTTTATATCACTTTACCTAACAATGAACTATCGACTTCATTTCAGGATTGTCTCAGGCCAAGTCGCTGTTTCAAGTGGTGACGGGCGACCTGGAAGGAGCCATGCGCACACAGGAAAACTTCGTCAATACATGTCCTGTGGTGTCACAGGTGAAGATGGCAGTGCACATGCTGAATGACGACAAGGAAGCGGCAAACGCGACGGCGGACGCCTTCGTGAGCACGATGAGCGGCGTGGTCAACGGTGTTCCAGTGATCGGCCACATCAAGGGTGCTGTGCACTACGCATGTGGTGACACAGAGGGCGGCCATAATGCCATGCTGAGCGCCTCGCGCACTGCCGGTTTGTCGAAAATTTCCACTTTTCCTGTCAACTTAGGAATAATTTTTGGTAATATTACGTGTAGGCGTACTAGGCGCAGGTGTGGGTGGCTTTATGGTGGCGGGTCCGGCGGGTGCGTACGTGGGTGGAATAGCGGGCGGCGCGGCCGTCGACGGATTATACACGGCGGTAGACAGCGCCACCAACGAGGAGTTCCGGCCGCACGGTCATATCGCTACATTCAAGACGGTGGTCGACAAGGCCGAGAAGGGCAGCCATCCAGCAGGAGACTTATTCGACCTAGTTGCCGGCGTCACATTCGACGGTCTCGCCGGGTCGGCCGCCGGTCAGGTGACAAACAACCTCATGAATCCAAAGCCACCCACAGCTCCTGCCGCCCCAGTAGCACCAACAGGAGGCGAAGCCGGTGGTGCCGCTGGAGGTGGAGCTGGAGGTGGAGCTGGTGGTGGAGGCGGAGGCGGAGGCGGAGGTGGAACTGCAGGCGGCTTTATTGGAAAACAACTTCCGGGATCCGGCTCAACCTACGTTGTGATGGAACAACCGACGCTACCAGTCTCTCATCTAGTTCCCGAGCCTTTGCCTCCAGGTCACATGCCTCTGAAGTTTTCGCCAGGCGATTTGGGTGAGGCATCCGTTCCACGAAATCCTCTCGCAAGCGTAAAACTAAATCTTAGGACACCGAAAGCGGCACCTACTGTCACTGCGCCAGCACCACCGGCCGGGAATATAACTGTACCTATCGCCTCTCGAATGGCCTCGGCCGCCGTCAATAATGAGAAGCAGGAAAGTGAGCCGGAAGATGTCGACACAAACCTGACCAAGGTATTAAATGTTTTTGGATTGTTTGACAATGTTTATGTAGTAGTATTTTCAGTACAGAACTTCTCAACTCTGTGGAAGGATGTTAGAATAGGAATTTTCACAGAGGTTTTGTTTATCTACTGAGAAATAATGATTTGCAAACTGACAAATACGAAATACAATTATACAGTTGATCTTCTGAGAGTTTTAAGTGAGGAAAGTAACGACTTTTGAAAGAGTTAGCAGTTTCACTTGAACTACAGCAGTGGTGGCGGAGGTATCACAAAATCGAAGTTCCCGCGTTTTCGTCTGAATGCAACAGATTGGAAAAAAAACTCTTCTAATTGTCTTCGGAAGTCGTTTGAATTTTGGTGTATGACACGCTCCTCACTACTGCTGTGAACATCTGATTGTGATTTATCTGTAATTAGACCATGAACAAGCCACAAGAGTCATTTACATACTGTCATCACATATTTTTAATATCCTTAGTGCTGAAACAGTCTGGAATGAAAATATTTAAAATAAATGCACCCACATGATTCACTCTCAAACTGACCGGTCAACATTTTGACTGGCTAGTTTAAAAGTGAGCCAGATGGATGAATTTCAATAAGAATAACCAGGTCTTTGGTTTTGAGATTAGAAAGTCGTTACTTTGGTAATCTCAGCAGTGTCAAAGGACCGAGAAATAGGGATTTCTAATCTACCAAGAAATTGTCACTGTCAGTGTGATAATCCCGAGGGAAAATGAGAAACAACGATTGGTAACTTCACAGTTCCACCGTTCATTCAATTGGGGATATTGCTTTTTTTTAAAGAATTTATGCATGAGACTACTGATTATCACAATTTCGCAGGTGAAAATGTGTGTAAGCTAAAACATTATCGTAAAAATTCCATAGTTTTACATTTAGTATTTAATGGCCTGTACAAGAACGGAGGAGGAATTCCTAAGTGTTAGTTGTAGGACACCCCTCTTGCAAAAACTTTAATTTTCATGAATCTTTATTTTCAATCCATTCCTTAATTTGTACAGACACCAAATAACTCGAACGAAAACAATACCGGTCGAGCAGCGACAGCACCTCGCCGCAATGAGGATCAAGCCAACTGCAACAACAATAATACCAGGGATGTGCAAGGTAGCTCGATGCCGGCCTCAGTCGACTGGCGACAGTGAGGTGCAGTAACCCATGTGCGAAACCAGGGCCAGCAGGGCATCTGCTACGTAATAGCGGCGTTTGGCGCACTTGAGGGTGCCCACAGAATCGTCAACGACGTCAGTATCATCATCAATGAGCATGACTTCGTGGATCCTACAAATGTATACGCGGCAGGCGGACTTGTCCAGAACGTGTGGCTATCTGTGCGTCAGCAAGATGCTATGAGGCGTGCAGCTGGGCAGTCGCCGCTCATCCACGACGACCTCGTAATCTTGGGCAAGTCTTTTCTGTTTTTTTTTGCGGTGTACCGAGCACCATATCATCATACTCTAATCCCACTCGCCATTTTTGGTTTGTAGGCTACGAACAAGTTGCTGCCGCCGGGCGACGAGCGTGCATTGATGAAGGCGGTAGCTCGCCAACCGGTGACCGTTGGCGTCGCAATCACGCAGGGCTTCTATGGTTACCAAGGTGGCATCTACGTGGAGACGCAGCCGCTGACGGATGTGAGCATTGTGGGCTACCATGCCATGCTCATTGTCGGCTACGGTGAGGAAAATGGCGAAGCCTACTGGATCATCAAGAACTCGTGGGGCGAGGGCTGGGGTGAAAAGGGCTACATGAGGCTGGCGCGCAACCGTGGCAACCAGCTGTTCGTGGCCACATGGGCCATGTACCCGAGAATCGAGACGATATCCCACCAGAGAACGAGCAGGACATAATTAAAACAATTCAAAAACAGATCAATCTGTGTCTTAACAAATAGACATTAATCTTCGAGTTTGAACTCTTACTTTTCAGCAATTGATGAAAGTCGAAAATGAATCAAAAGTAAAATTATTAATTTATGTGCTAGATATAAGAAATAATTGAATAAATGTAGAGTTTAAATTTCCCAACGCGTTTCGTGCTATTTATTTGTTAACATAATGAAATACTCATCAGGGCTCTGCATTACAATAGAAGCACAAAAGAACAATTTGAAAACGAAAACTACAGATAAAAGAATGCTAAATACAAATTTATTGTATAAATAACGACAAGATTTTTTTAGTAAGTATTCAAATATACAAATGATCTGTTTAAGCAAATACAAAAATGACAACTTCAGCTTAATTAGAAAACATTTAGCAAGTTGTCAAATAAAAATTGAAAATATTTAGTAGCTGTACTTGAAGTCACTAAGTTTTGTAATCGATATATTGTTGCTATGGGAATATCAATATTACTTGTCCATACTAAAAAATCGACACAGTATTGATCTAGTATTCCTCAAAAGAAACTGTAAAGCTTAATTTCGTTTGCTTGTATTATGTGATTTAATATATAATCTTCCATTTGTATAAGGTTAGTTTATATTACAAGGGGGGAAAAGCGGACCGCGAGATTGTGGGATCCTCTGTATCGTCCGTATCTTGAATGTATCGTGCGTATCCTATGTATCGCAGATGGATCCTCTGGATCTTTTATATTGCCGATAGATCTTATGTATCCTCATTGTACTGTCAGTATCCTCGATACATCATTCGTAGTCTGTATATTCTTATTATCTGCGATATACTTCATTATACAAGGTACTATTATCTAAATAATCATCGAAAATATTTGAATTTTCAAGGAAGATAAAACAATAAGTAAAAAAGTCATCTCTCAACATCAGAAACCTATAAACTTTGTTTTTCTTATATGTTGCTAATAATTACTGAGTGAAAAATTCATTCGTTCTTTTGATAAATTTATTCGAACGCCACAGGTGCATGATATAAAAGCTTCTTCTGGTCCTTGATTTAACAATAAAGTTAACTTGTAATCTGTACCTTCAATGAACTTCTCGTTTGGAAGATTTAGTTGTAATTTATTCTTATAAAACCATTCGTTTAATGATCGACTAAGAAAGTCATGATGCTTCGATTCATTCATTTTATCTAAATGAAAATAAAAACTGTCATGCATGGTACTTATTAGGTTTACTAGCAGATAATATTCGTAAGTCTCATTTGTCTGTGTACTTTTTTAATAATAAATATCCATGGTATTTTTCCTAATCGTTTCACTTTACTGTCTTCATTGATCGCTTTTTTTCAGTGAAACTACTTGTTCAGTGTGTGTGCACATTATCAGCATGAATATTCAAGTTATTTGCACAAGTATCTCAGTAATCTAATGTATATACATATTGTTTATATGTTCTGATGAGCACTATGCTAGGTTTTTCTTTGGCGATTCATTTCGAGATAATAAAGCACGTCTTCGCCAAAGAACTCATTTTCTCTTGTCCGTAGAGTAATTAATTTTTCTTATTTTACTTCATATGGTTCTTATTTTCAATAGGCATTTAATTGTATCCTTTCTGAGATAGATATCGAGAAGTCATCATTCTTGAAGGAGAAAATTTGATTTTCTGTCATTTTATCATCATTTCACAAGATATCGTTCATTTCTAAGGAATGAAGTTCCGACAAAAAGCGAGAAATACATGAAAACTTATTATTTAGTGACTGCACAACATATACGAAGTTGTAGGGCGAAAATGATTATTTATAACAGCAAATTAAGCATTAGACACTTGCGCAATCCATTATCCATTTTTATCTAAAAGATAAAGATTCCTGGTTTACTATGTATTTTGTGAAATAAGATCTGCAAGAAGTGTTGAAATATATAGGGTAGAAATTTGGACCCAACCCCAGACCGTTACAGAGAACTTAATTAATTAGATAATTGGTTAATTAATTAATTATTTATTTATTTTCTCTGTAACGGTTTGTGATGGTTTCTAGCCCAAGTCAGCAAAAAATGATGGGAGACTGCCGGCATGACTAGTCAGAAATGTCGGCAGCATCCGTCTAATCTAGTCTGAAACGTCTTGCATACCCGTCTGGTCTAGTTAGCTTAATGAGAAATATCTTACACACGTCTGTACTAGTCTGAAATGTCCTTGAGCCCAATCATGTCTAGTCCGGGTTGTCTGTTGACCCAGTCCAGACTAGTAATAAGATTAAAAAACAGGTTACATGGTGAGTTTGAACATCGAGCCGACATTTTTCGAAATATGGCGGACATCCTGACGACAGATTAGGACACTGAGATAGACTGTCGTAAGTATATATAGCCTAAAATCATAGATTGACTCCCATCCATGCATAGAAAATCAGAAACAAACCGACGTAAATGATATTGACTAGTCTGAAGCATCTTCTGGATACCTCATGGCGAATCCTATTTTAAGAAGTGTTTATTTTACTCGATGCTTATCGAATTTTTTCCTAGCTAGAAGGGCAATTAGAGAGTCTGCTGTAATCAATAGTGCATTCGAAAAGATTTAATATATTGCGTGCATCTCTGTCTTGATATATTTTATTTTATTTTGCATTAGCTAATGCTAAAAGTTTAAGAGTGT
>CAJNYU010001990.1:0-37600 GCA_905331475.1 Rotaria socialis | reverse complement strand
CGTATGTACATGCACTAATATTGCTCCATCTCTCGTTCCTTCTATGTGATTGATCCGAAGGAAATAGCAAAATGAAATTTTTTTCCTTTTCTGCTCATAAACTTATCGCTAAATGCCTACCTTTCAGCACAATAAATGATGAAACAAAAATTCGACGATGTCGTTATCGTATTGTCATCTCAAACAGTTCAAAGCAATCCAAATTTTACGAAAACGATAAAACTAATAAATAATCATGTATGAAATGAATTGAAACGGAAAAGGATTCCTCACGCAATATATTATATGATAACTTATCGAATCGATGAAATTTCGAAAGCTTAATAGAAATAGCAATACTTTGTCAGAGAAATTTTGGGGTTAGACCTGGATTTGCCCTTTCGAAGGGGTTTCAACAATAAACCCAGGTCGTGGAGGTACGACCGGAAAGCACGGGAAAGCGCTGGAAAGTGGAAGCAGTATTCCGGTCAGAAATAGCCGGATTATTTTCCTGCGGGTTTCAGTCAGTTTTCTGTGATTTCCAGCTGGAAGTTGAGCAGAATACACCGGAAAAAATCCGGCTATTTCCGACGGAAATACTGCTTCCGCTTTCCAGCTCTTCCTGTGCTTTCCGCCCAGATACGGTGATTTTTCCGCATCTTTTCGGCCGGTTCCTACAGTATCCGTCCTCCGGAATCATTGACCTGGGAAAATCGAGCCGGAAAGGTGTCCATCCAAAAGAGTTTGTCACGTTCTTGTTATATATTCTTTTCTCTCACATTATTAAACTCAGTTATCAGCGAGACAGCAGCGTGATGGTATGACAACAGAACGGAACAAAAGGATAATCTTCCTCCGATGGAATCGAACCAACGTCTTCTGCTTTCCGGGCAGCTGTACTACCACTATACTAGAAAGGAGCATGTATTATTCGTTTGTTCCGTCTTATGATCGAAGGGAAACACTTCGGTCATAACAATTCTATTTATCTGAACCAATTTTCAGCGTTTGGTCCCCTATCTCAGCGAATCACGGCAGGGTTTACTGGAAAACTCAGGTTTTAGCACTGAGTTCGCGTTTTAGGGTGGCTTCGAATTATTGAATGTCACTGTAAAGATGGCCATTCGATAGAACTTGTCAAGTTCTACATAGCTATGCCATTTTCAGCTTTTGGTCCCCTCTTTGAGCGAATCATGACAGATTTTACGACGAAAACCAACTTTTAGCAATAAATTTGCATTTTAGGATGGGTTCTAAGTATTTTATGGCATTGCAAAGATAGCCATTCGATACAGCCCACCAGGTTCTGTCGATCCATATCTATTTCAGCTTTTGGTCCCCTCTGTGAGCGAATGCATTCAGGAAATATTCGAATCCAGACCCAAAATATCCTACGTAACGCAACAGGAGAAAAGGTACGATTCTGTGGTAAAATAATTCGGATAAACGTATGCAAGTTCTTAATACAGGCATTTTTATTGTGAGAATAAAGATAGCTGAGATAAATGACGATTCATACGCATAAGGCTTATGATAACGAGAAAATATCTTATCACTGCTTTCAGTAATCATACTCATCAAGATACTTCATGTCCTCAGAATGCAAAACATGGCACATTCAGTATACTTTTATATAAGAGAGCGTCCGACAGAGAGATGATCACAGCAACTGAAAATGTAATGCGTGTGAAGGAAAAAAGGCATCACATCCAGACCACGTCAAAGTCAGCAGTGATAGCATCGAAAAATGTACCTACGTATTTTACTACTAGAAACTAGCATTTCCGCGCTCAATTCTACCAATAACTGGACAATGAGAACTAGGCTTGCTTGTTTCATTCAATTGCAGATTTACTAAATTGAAAACAGCACATGGGAAAGGATGGTTTGAAAAGATTGTTTACGCATGCTAACGTTGAAAAAGCAGTCATTTGTTTAACTGCATACTTGATTCATTAGTGAAAAATAATAGTTCTAAGAAAAATATCCTCATTGAAGTATGAATTGTAACTTAGGGAATAGAATACATATTTATTTCCCATGAACAAAAACGTTCCCCAAATAGACTTCTTACTATCCCGTGGCTCCTTGGAGATTGGTCAAAAATAAAATAAAAGAATCAGGGGCTCATTTCTACAGCATTAACACCCTACCATACAGCCAACAGACATAGAGAGTATATAATATCAATTATATTTTTAATCCTTAATTGCGTCATTCTTTTGATTTTACGATGTTTTCAAATACAAATTCTAAAATTGCGCACTTTATAATGCGTTAGAATGATTCTCTTATTTTTCAATATCCATTTTGAGATTGCAAAACACACCTTCACATGATACATCGTTGTCACACGCAGCATTGAAATTAATGAGAAACACAAACATGGATAAATCAAGTAAAAAATAACTTGACTTGAAGTGAATCGAAAAATAGCAGATCTGACAATCTCTGGAAAAAAAGAAGGATTTCTGTAAGAAGCGTTGTGGCACAATTAATTTGATGTATATCATTAATAGAAGATATGAGTTAAAGAAGAAAACTCATGATTTTTATGGTGAATCGTCTTTTCCCCTTTCATAAATGTAATTTGTTTTTTTTCAAAAACAACTGTTAACTTTTTGATAACAAGCTAGAGCATGCATGAAATTATTTTAATTCTGTATCAATAGTTCTTATTGTCGTAAAGAAACTTGTAATGAAATTTATCATAGTCAAGATAGATTCAAATTTTCATTTTTCGAACGTGACTAACAACACATCTACTGGAGATTAAGTCTGTCAAATGCATTCTTTCTAAATTTAGAGAATCATTAAAAAAAAAAGAAATTAGTTTTTTCAAGAATTTTTAGATTAAAAAAAACAACTATCTACAAATAGATATTAATACAAGTTGAATGTAAATACTCAATTTATCATAAAGTTCTTCTAATAAAATTAAAATAATTATATAGTATTGACTGTTTTGTTTTAGAATTTATCCATCACAAGAGAATGAGTTTATCTTCGTTTATTTTATTGTTGAAACTTGTATAAAAGGAATAAGTCTAAAATTCATGAATAGATAAAATACGAAATAGAAATGGCCAAAGTAGAAAAAAAAGTTACTAAAAATCAAAGTTGTCCTCATCCACGAAGCACGATGTAATAGTATCGATATGAGCAATCTAAGCCAAATATTTATACAAATCTCTTTCCTTATCATCGCGTTCCATATATTGTTTTTCAATCAATAAATCAATACATTTCTAAAAATAGGTATTAAAGAATATTATTTGTTTTAATTAAAATTTAAATAATACTTTGATTGCAGGAATATCTGGTTTAAATACTCGAGCTAATCTTTCAATAACTTCTGATAATAAAAAATTATGTTTTAATGTTTTTCGATTTTTCATTATGAGAACAATGACAGCCTACAATGGATGAAGTTAAGTAGTAGAAAAAAAAGATGTGCATTTCTTTTACTTGAATAGCCAATTTTCTTTCCTCAAAAACTGAACTATAAACTGAATTAGGATCTATTTTATTCATTGGATTTGCTTGTTGTATTTTCATTAAATTAATTTTAATTTTATCACTAAAGTAAATCAAAATCTATTTTTTTTTCAAAGCTTAAAATAAATAGGAAACTTTTTCATAGCATCATTGACTCTAATATTATTGTTCATAGACAGGTTGGTTTCTTGAAAGTGTTCATTTAGTTGATCAGGATTAATATCTTGACAACTTAATATCTTCATTTTTATTAAACTAACAAGAGCTGGCATAAAAATATTAGGTTCAATTTGTGTTTTATCTAGCATTTTCTCAACTGTCATAGTTGGGAATTCATTAAATAAAAGTAAAATATTCATTTGATAGAATGATACCTGTTGAATGAGAAAGTAGAATTTATTTCAGAAAGTATATTCATTCTTACTTGAAGGATGTATCTTTTTTTAGTATATAAC
This sequence comes from Rotaria socialis, assembly GCA_905331475.1. NCBI lineage: Eukaryota > Metazoa > Rotifera > Eurotatoria > Philodinida > Philodinidae > Rotaria > Rotaria socialis. Next base: position 33,668 of record CAJNYU010001990.1, on the reverse strand, counting down.
GTTTGTACTTCTCCTTTCGAGTATAGCAAAAGTATGTCTAATTTACGACCAATATATCTTTTCATATAGTACTTTTTAAAATGAGTCAATCTTGGTAGAAGCTAAGTGACAAATGAAATGAAATGAAATAAAAACAGAAAAATGCAGAACAATATTACTTCATTTGATATATTAAACATTGACGATACGGTAACTGGCCACCAATTCGATGTTAACATCATGACAGGAAAATGGACTGAAACAAAAATAAGATACATATAACATTAATTGTTCTACAGATCATACATTCTGTACGGATTCCTTCATTTTCGCAATGAGTTATGTAGTCCTGATTTAAATCTGCACCAAGTCTAATATCTTTAAACATTCGTTCTAATTTTGATGCATATTCATAACCACACATTTCCTAAAAAGGAAAATTGCAGATGAATAACATTGGATTATTATTTACTTTTAATTTTGTTATCACATATTCTTCATCGTCATTTGATGCACTTAGTTCTTTGATTAAGCGCATTGCTAAAAATCGTCCATAGAATTTTTGAAAAATATCTTTATCGCGTATGTAATTAAAGACATTCTGTAAAATAAAAATGAATAGAAATCAATTGTTAGGCGTCAGACTGTGGAATAATACCATCATTTGATTGATTTTTTCTCTGACAGTATCGCCATCAAGTTTATTTCTGGAAAAAATAAAAAATTAACGTGTTATAAAATTAAATACAAACGAACCCTTTTCGTAAAAGCCAATCACTGTACCGAGCTAATAATTCAGCTGAACTCGATACTTTTTGAGTTTGTTCTGTGTTTAGATTGCTATTAATAAATTTACTACAAGCCTATGCAAAACGAAAATACATAATATATAAATATCTAAGGATAAAAACTGTTTTTTACTCTATCGAAAGCAGCCATATAACCGGGTTCACAATGAAATGCTGCTTTGACTATCATAAAAAATCTTTCATAAACTTCAACAATTGCTTCAATATAGGTTCTAGAATCCTGATCAAGTGAAATAGAAACTCAATGAAAAATCATGAGAGAGAATTTAATTTTGACTTACTTTAACTGCAGTATCTTTGGTACAATTTACTGCATTGATGCCCACGCTATATAGATGATTTTCGAAAAGTAACTGGATCGGTGCATGAGCATTCTCTATTCGATTAACTAATTTGAATAGAAGCTCTAAATCTATGAAAAATAAACATTCAAGTCACATATCTTACATGTAAAAAATAATAAAATAAAAAATAAATAGAACATATTAGTATTAAAATATTCTACTAGACTTTTGTTTTAGCAAAATAAGCATTTGAAAAGTGATAAAAGTCAGTGTGCAAAACTCATGTTATCCGAAAAAAGAGAATTACGTTGACGGTGCATATTTTCACAAGTGAAGTCCTACAGTTGGTATAGAAAACAAAGATCTATAGTGTTAGTTCATTTACTAGGGTGAGATTAAGCTCATGTCGTTTGTCTCTAATTTCTTATTCTAAAAGAAAAAATGGGCGCTTTAAAAGGAAATTACCTTCTATCTTTTCATTTTCGACGAGTCCATTAGCTTGCTCATAAAAATCATCCAATCGCTTTTCAATCAGTTGTTTTTCTACTGTTCTTAGTAATATTTTCAATGTTGATTGATTTAAATATTTTTTCACACGATCTTCTTCTTCTTCGAGACGATTGTTAGCCTATAAAAATTATTTTGAAATAATTATTAAAAATGCACTCTTGATATTACTTTTCGAATATAACTGCTAAAACTATTATCGTTAAAGTAGTTATCTGATTCCAAAGAATAGTATGTTTGTGTTTCTTCAATAAATTGCTTTTCGAACCACTCTTTATATGTCGTAAGCGATGATGATGTCATATACTTGTTACTATTATTTATATCAGCGTCTGTGAGGTCAACAGATACTAGAATGATGAAATTAAAAAACGTTCGAAATCACGCAATAGTATGCATATGCATACTGTAGCTGTTAATAACTTGGCCAATTAAATGAGGCATATCTGCTTGATTATCACGATGTTTTTTGATTAAATTAAGACAAATCTTTGTCAATGAATGATTATTTTGTTTATAAAATGTATCTCGCCATATTCTCATGGCCATCTAAATAAATTGTTTTAACATATAGTCTATGAGAGAGAAAATTTACTTTGTAAACTTACAGCATAAATGTCGACAATATCTTTAAGATTCTGTTTCTGTTGATAAATAACCCAATAGGAATTCATACGATGGAATATACGATTCACAGTTCGACTTATTAATTGATAGGACTGCCAAGTTTTAGCATAAAATCCAAGAAAATCTTCACCGTTTAAATCACTCTTTTCCTATAGTAACAAACCAAATATAGAGACTTTCAAACAAAAAAAACTGCGATTATATTCATTCTGTGACAATTCGCTTCTTCTAATTTACAGGTAAAAGTCGAAATTAAACAGCTAATTAAGTAATTGATGCTAGTTCATGTATATTTATTGAAATATTTATTCACCTCGGCTATCTTTTGAAGACTTTCTTTGAGCTTTTTCTTTAGACGAAAGTACATCTGACCACCAGGGATGCTCATTTCAAGGTCACCGGGGTCAGCTGCATCGCTATCTTCAGTTTGTTTATTATTAGTGGTAGTCTTCTTTAAAGATTGTTGCAAAAATAATTCGTTATATTCAGAACTTTTAAAATAATTCGCCACACCCCTATAATATGAATTCGAAATGAGTTTCATTTAAATGTTCATTTAAAGATAAAAACAGACTTGTTAATATTCGAATAATCGCTTAGACTTAGACGGTTATCTTGAAACATTTGGTCAATAGCATTAGATAATTCGTTCCATATTTCAGTCAGTAGAATACTGTTTTGTGTCATTTTTTTGCGTGCTGCCGTCTATAAGAAAATAATAAGAACAATAAAAACAGCAAATACAAAACAGTGAGTATAAGGAAATGCCAAGTTACTGAATTTCACAAGAAAAACAAAATTTTTCGTCAACATGGATTATTAAACGGAATCTTCTCGACAACTGACTCAATCATCAGAGAAGTGAATGTTATGCGAGTGATTGTTTACATTATTTGAGTTCTTACTGACAAGTTACATATGAGAAAGTTCGATGAATTGTAAAGATATTCTTATCCGAAATAATAAAAAAATAGTATCCTGAATAGCTTTCAATATCTTAATCAAGCCTAAGAGAAATCAAATATTAAAATATGTATCGATTTGAAGCATTAGGAACATGACACGAAAGAGTTTTTGTGCACAATAATTCTCCGTGTTTGTTGTATTTAAAAATCTTAATAAAAACCCAAAGAAAATGTTTATGATACTGAAATACTGTCGCACATTGCAGCTAAGTCGAAAAACAAAACCGACATTGCAGAACGATAAAAAAGGTAGATGTTTTCGTATGATTCATAGCTTTAGCAAAATGGATGCATTTAGTGACTTCTATGAGTCGAAAAACAATGTTAAATATCATGAATATACTCAAAACTATATTCTCGTAAGCTAGGAAATTGTATATAATATTCCTTAAGAACTTTGCAATACATTTGCAGATACAGACAATGATTTTGTTTCCAGCATGTGCTAGTCTGAATGTATTCTTCAATATTTAGAAACTTTTTCATGCTATAAATTACAATCAAATCATGAATTAGATTTTAGGTACGATGAGATATGTTCTGATTCACGAAAAAATAAATCTCCGAAATGACAAATTTCTCTCCCACTGTTAAGGGGCTCCTCCCCCACCCTCAGAAAATCGATTTTGAGATAAGCACATATACTGAGAGCGTAAAGTGTCCTCTTTCAGAGTATGTGCGATTCATTGCAGTTTGAATGACTTTTGGTGGTGAAAATAGCGGTTTTCTGGGTGCTGTAGTAGAAATAAAAGTTTTTTTCAGAAATATTGTCCTTAGCTACAGGGATGTGTATTGGTCCACAAGGTGGTAGATTTTATCTAGCGAGAAACCGATATGCGTTCTGTTATATTAATTAATTAGTGGAACGTAGTCATTTCTGCTTAAAATCCTGTACACATGACGAAATTGTAGTATAGAGGTCGTGACAATCATAGCGAAATTAAAAATTGTTTCATACAACTTGTTGATTGACTTTCTCAAAATCACTTTTTTGGAGAGTTCGGAACCGGTTTCTCAGACTGTACGAGAGCTAGCGAGCTACTTTTTTTAAATAAAAGGAGAAACCTATATCTAGAAATGTATTTAGCGTTTTTTCGAAATTCGATTTGTTTGCCGAGATAACTGGATAATACTGATGTCAAAAAGCACTGAATTCCGAGTTCTTATAGTAGAATGTCTCGGAAATCCGAACAAAATCGCATTTCGAAAAAATGCTACATACATTTCTAGACATAGGTTTCTTCTTTTATTTAAACAAAAAGTAGCTCTCTACGTCTTTGGCAGTTCGAGAAATCGGTACCTTTCGAGAACCATCATTTTGGAGACTAACTTGTCAATAACTCTTCAAAGCAAAAAAAATTTATTAGCCAAAAATTTGCAAGAAATTGAGTAAACACAACATCCATATTGCCTAAAAATTTCGTATGGTTGAATGTTTCTTTTTGATGATCAAGAAATTCTTAGCTGATACTGTTTGNAGTGAATGTTTTGCGAGTGATTGTTTACATTATTTGAGTTCTTACTCACAAGTTACATATGAGAAAGTTCGATGAATTGTAAAGATATTCTTATCCGAAATAATAAAAAATACTATCCTGAATAGCTTTCAATATCTTAATCAAGCCTAAGAGAAATCAAATATTAAAATATGTATCGATTTGAAGCATTAGGAACATGACACGAAAGAGTTTTTGTGCACAATAATCCTCCGTGTTTGTTGTATTTAAAAATCTTAATAAAAACCCAAAGAAAATGTTTATGATACTAAAATACTGTCGCACATTGCAGCTAAATCGAAAAACAAAACCGACATTGCAGAACGATAAAAAAAGGTAGATGTTTTCGTATGATTCATAGCTTGAGCAAAATTGATGCGTTCAGTGACCTCTATTAGTCGAAAAACAATGTTAAATATCATGAGTATACTCAAAACTATATTCTCGTAAGCTAGGAAATTGTATATAATATTCCTTAAGAACTTTGCAATACATTTGCAGATACAGACAATGATTTTGTTTCCAGCATATGCTAGTCTGAATGTATTCTTCAATATTTAGAAACTTTTTCATGCTATAAATTACAATCAAATCATGTATTAGATTTTAGGTACGATCAGGTATGTTCCCAGGTCGAGCATTACGACGACTAGATATGGCCGTTTACGATGACGTATACGGGCCGTATATCACCGTGTTGTGTACGGTAGTACACACCAACCGTTTCGAACCCGTGTCCGATCGTATCATAAGCAGGAAACGACCAAACACTGCAGCGTAAACGACCGTACCAACATCGTGAACGACCGTATACGGCCGTAATTCTGAAGAAAAAAAAATACATTCCTAAACCCCACTGATCAATAGTGCGCACACTACAGACATCAATTCTACTACATTTCCATAGGAATCACTCTAACCAAATGCAAGCAGCCAAAAAAACCTACTCAAAATCACACAAAAATAAGAGAACTCATACTTCCAGCAGATCTTGTCGGAGCACTCTTTATAACCTAACATCCTCGCTCGTATCTAAAGTAAACTCCATATGGCTTTCCGCGTATCCTGCTCCAGGGACCGTGAGAAATCTGAAAAATACAAAAAGCATAAAACAAATCCTGCAAAAATCACCTTTTGAAAGGAGGATTAGTGAAGATCATGAGAAAAAATACTAAACATCTGATATAGGGTAATAAAAGTAATAGCACGCATGGAAATCGCTGAAAAATATTAGGAGAATCACTAAAATTTCCCTCATGTTTGATGGGAAATTCGATCTTTTCGATCGTAGCTATACCTTTAAAGATTGTTTTTTCATTATTTTAGCGGATTTATGGTGTAGAGTTCAACAGGAATTCGATATAGGATTACGTTGAGCAAATGTCGACTTCAAGGTTGAACTTGGTTTTAAGGAAAAACGATCATTTTGTTCGATTTAATGCGGAAAATGCTGCAATATCTGGATCTTTCGGACATAAGGCTTCTTGATATCATATGAAATCTATGAGCTCTGCTGCTTCGAATGAATATGTATAGAATTTGTGAAATTTCGTATATTCAGGCAGTTGCAGATTTTGATTTGCAGCTTAAACCGTAAAAAATGATTTGATGCTGAAATAATTTTCGCTCAAAGTCTGGTTTTCGATAGGAGCCGGCTTTGAAGAACTTCAGATACTTAGTGGCATCGAATTGAAGGAGAAGTATCTTGATGTAGATGAATTTGAAAAGTCACGGAGGTTGAGAAATAATTTCGTGGACTTGGTAATATTCAGTTAAAACGAGGGCACGTCATGTCTTCTGTCCTTACCCATAACGTTCTAGATGCTGAAATCCTGCTTTTGGATTTTTGAGTAAAAGTGATCCGTAAGTGATTGACTTTGTCGCAGATGCTTTATTAAAGATGGAAACAGATGATTCATGAAACTTCTTTTGATAAATGATGAAAGACTGAAGAATCCGGAAAATGTGTCAGAAATCAGAAGCAGAAATCATAGAAATAATAAACGAGCTCTCAGATTATTGTGGAGTATATAGTTTTGCTTTCTGAATAAATTTTTTATATAATTATGTTGATAGAGAGTAAGCTTTAATGTTGTTCAATATAGTAGCCAAGCCTTGCATCACTTTTGTGCTGTAACATTGACAATTATTTATCAGGTCAGGCAATATTTCTTGGTGTTTCTATGATTTTTTCATGTTTACCATATAAGTTTCAAGTAGAGGATATGCTTGACGTAACATGCTTATCCACCTTATGATTCTGAGTAATAGGAAGTTGTGGATGAATTGTGATTTATTCGCTTTTTCTAATTGTATGTTCCTTATGACTAAAACTTAGAAAAAAAATCTGACTTCAATGATTTCGTGAGCCTTTAAAAAGTAGAAAAAATTGGCAGCATCTCTGTATGGTGGATAATCAAAGTGACATTAAAAAGTAGTGGAATTTCCGACCACAGATTTCACAAGATTATTCGACTTTTTCATGCTACAATCTAAAAAATGCTACTACACTTTAAGCGAACAGCTAGTCATCGTAAACGACCGTTTACTGTGATATCAGACAGTCGTTTGCGGTTAGCGTTTAATTGAGTAGCTGTCTAATTCGAGTTCGAATATAAATGAAAATTTCCGAAAATCCTATTGCGCACAAGCAAAAGAAAAAGTTCGAAATTTATCCTAAATATAAATTTTGTAATTCAATTGATTCATGAATTTAGAGTTGCATGTTATCAGGAAGAATGCGTAACTGTCTAGTGCGGTTTCTGTGTGGGTATGGTCATTGCAGTAGTGTCGAACTTGAACGCTGAATTCAACTGAAATTTCAATTTTCAACTTTCAAGTCGGTTTTTTCAGCCTTTCGCGGCACCCACATTTGAGATGTTATGAATGTGTGTTGATGTTGTTTTCAGCCTGTCGTGGCACCCACACTTGAGATGTTATGTATGTCTGTAGACGTTGTTTTCAGCCTTTCACGGCACCCACATCATTCACCGGCGTTAGTTTGCGTTAAATTTTCATAAAATACGGGAAACTCTGAATATGCAATGTGCCGCCAAGACGTGTTTTTGGAGTAAGTTTCAGACGGATGGTGTCATGCAGTGAGGAGAACTGAAGTGACAAATATTGGCAAAAGTGTGAATTTTAGCTGCATCCGTGAGATGCGAAGAATGGCAAGAGTACAATTGTTAAAGCTCAACTTGATTTAGGGTATGGACCTTAGTGGTATGTAATTCTGTAGAAAATTTCAATTGTGTTGAATGAATACTTCTTGAGATATTGAGTTACGAAAACCGCATTTCGAGAAATTGAAACTTGAAACGTGAAACTTGAAGCTTGAACTCATGTCGTCAAAATCGCTTAGGTTTTGGTGATAGATCGCGATTATCGAAGAAACCAACGATTAATCGCGATTCTAATCGAAAAAACTTCGATTGGTTGCGATTAATCGCGATAGATCGGCGATTATTTCCATATTGACTATTTGCGATTGATCGTGATAAATCAGCGATTATTTGGATATTGACTATTTGCGATTAATCGCAATAAATCGGCGATTTTTTGAATATTGACGATTAATTGCAGCTGATCGTCGCTTTCACAATAATTTAAGAATATTGTATATTAGTTTGAAGCGATAAGATTTTTATCACATAATATAATTGATTGCAGAAAAAAATGGAATTCTTAGCTGTTTTTGAGTATCAAAGTATTTTAAAATTTTCCATAACATAGCGTATGATAGAACTTTCGGATTGAATTTCAATTGGCCAAGCGACTGCAACCAACGATAACAAAACATACTGATCTATTGTTGTTTATATAGTATTTGCCATATCATGATTTTAGTATTTAATTTCAATGTCTAGTGTATATTGAATATCTTAGACTAATTTCGGAAGTGATAGGTTGATTTTTTATGCAAGAATAACTGTGCAAAAGGCTGGCAGTTTTTTTTCAATGCAAATCAGCTACTATTTTGTACCATCTGGCTTTTGTAAATGGTTTATCAAGCCAGGAGTTCTGTTGTACATTTTCTTAGCTGCAATCGTTAACCTTTATTAAACCTATTAGAGTTTTTCATTTTCTTTTGAGCTACTTTGCTATTTTCTTTTTGCATTTTAGATTCATGTTGGTTATACTAAGTTCCTTCATTTAATATGTCGAATACTAATCAAATCTATACAAAAAGAGTGCTACATCAACGGTTGCACAGAGACAAGCAAAAAGAACAGTATGAACAGACTGTTAATAGTGATTCTGACTGTAGTTCTAATTCAACAGTTGATAAACTGGATGATATTTATTTTGAATTGTCAGATGATGAATCCATAATATCACCATTAAATCAATTTCAAAATGATGATTATGGTGAAAATCGTTATCTTCCGGATAATGACGATAATATTAGTATGAATGACGATACTTTATTTCAGCACAACAATACATTTTCATTATACGAACAATCACCTGTTTCAACAGGTGAAGCTGTTGGACGCTTAATGAAGTTTTGTATTAATTCTAATTTTGATAAAAAGAAAGTAGTTACATTGATGTGTCTAATTAAATCTATCTTACCATCACCAAACAAACTGCCGACAACATTTCGACAGATATTAAATGTATTTGGTAAAACTCCTTCATTTATTGCAAAGTTTTATTGCAACAATTGCTGGGCATTAACAACAACAAAAAACAATCAACAATATTGTACTAATTCAAGTTGTACTTTATCTGATTCACAGCTATCTAAAAGACAAGTTACAGAGGTAACTACTCTGGACATTAGAGAAAAATTACAATCAATTGTTCGCAGAAATTTCTCTTTATTTACTGGTCATGATGAACTTTTTCCATCATTCGATATTCCTAGTGGTAATCGTTATCAATAGAAAACAAAAAGCATAGTCTATCCAATTACTTTAAATATACATGCAGATGGAGCGCCACTAATTCGATCATCCAAGTCAGCAGTTTGGCCATGCTTCAGCTCGATCGTCGAATTACCTCCCCCGGTCAGAGAATACCAAACAAATATTTTAACATTAGGGTTATGGATATCGTGTATTAAGCCGAATGTTAATTTGTTTTTAGATGATATTATCAAACAATTAAGTGATTTGTCCCACAATGGTACGTCGATATTTATTGATGAACATGAATTCAAAATAAATGTTAAAACACAATTTTTTGTCTCGGATTTACCAGCAAAAGCTCTTTTCATGAAAACAATCAACTTTAATGGCTATTTCGCTTGTACTAATTGCATGACAGAAGGTATTTATTCTATCTAGACATGTTACAGACTGTTGAATGATAATCATGCTATTCTTTTTTTTAACTTAGGAGTTTTATATAATAGACCAGTTATTTATCCATATAAAAACAACAATTTCTATTCAAGAACTCATAGTCAATTTGCAGCCACAGCTAAGGAAGTAGAAGTAAAATTAGCTAGTGGTGGTAAACGTTGCACGTCAATTGCTGGCATCAAGGGCATATCATAATTATTAAAACTTTTTCATTATCCAGTAGATATTATATATGATTACATGCATTTAGTTTGTCTGCATCGTGTACCAGCATTAATTAAACGGTTTACTGAAGTTCTATCGAAAGATGCTATTGCTGAAGTCGATTCAATGTTGTCGTCCATTAGACTTCCACATGATTGTCATGTGAAGTTCAATTATTCAATTCAATCAATTCACGATTGGAAAGCAAAACATACCAGGCTATTTATTTTGAATGTAGGTCTACCAATAATGATTCAATACTTACCAACTCTATATTCATCGCATTTTTCTATTTACTGTATGTTCGTGAAAATATTACATTGCCCGAAAACATTAGAAGAAATCAAATTGGCTGATAAACTGATCTATTATTACTGCCAAACTTCATCAACAGTTTATGATCCGAAAATTGAATTATACTCTTTACATGCACATCTTCATTTACCAGCACAAGTTCTAAGTAATGTTGATTTTAGCACTACTTGTTAAAATAGGCCATCAACTTTTTTTATTCTTTATTCAGAAAAGTGGTATGTTTCAACTTTAATAAAATCTTCGTCAGGCATTTATGAGATATGTACAGCGAACAACAGATGACATGTGTGCTTAGTCACAGCTTATCTTTCTTTTTCTTCTTCTTATTTTTCACAGTGGATTGAAAGAGATTTCATCAATCATCATTTAGTATAGTCGTCTTGTTTTCGATCCATTATCCAAAAGAAAGACAAAAAGAACAAGACAGAAGCAAGGTGTAAGTAGGTACATAGATCATCTGTTGTTCATCATACGCACCTCACTAATGTATGAAGAAGGCTTTATTGAAGTCGAAACTTCATTACTGTAAATAAAGAATTTAAAAAATGGAAGTCATCTTAAAAACTAACTCAATGATAAAAACCTGCCCTTCATGACTAATAACAAGTAATAATTATAATGTCATGTTAGTTATTTTCTTATTTCGATTATATTTGAATCTGAACAACAATTAATTGTTGTCACACAATATTCCTCGATGATCATATCTGTTGGTGACTTTATTTATCATTCTTTTTCTTCTTCTCATATATTCTCCTTATTGTCTCTCTTGACTAGTCATTCACACATGTTCTTCTTGTCTAGATCGACTAGCCGTCTGCACATATGTTCTCCTCTGTCCACTTTTTTGAGTTATCCGCTGTTCTTGTTCTTATTCAACTTTTATATTTTATTTTAGTCGTTCGATGTGTTCTAGTTACACAATAAGACGAATCGATTGTACTCTGTCTTTGTTTTCAACTTAAGAAAAGAGCAGAAGCTTCTTGAAGCATTTTCTTTATTCGTTTCCGTCCCTATCTCTGTATAAATAGTTCACTTTTTTCTGATGAAGTCAGCATTTTCTGATTTTACAAATTCTTAATCATCTAACTACTTTTTATTTTTCTAGATCATGGTGGTCTCGCTTTTACATCATCTTTTTGTTTCGAGTCAATGATTCATTACATTAAAAATAAAGCATTTGGAACAAAAAATTTAGGATCACAAATCATGTATTGGCTTGAACTTGATGCAGCTATATCTACAAAACAATTTGAACTGCAATTACCATCACTGGTAAACGAAATAAAAGTAGATTGCGATTTATTTGCAAAATATCTACAAGTATTTAAAGAAAAATTAAATGATTCACAACAATATCTTACAATGATTAAATTATTCTTACGTTTCAAAGATAATTTTGTAACATATCACTCTTTTTTTATACAGCAAACGATTTTCATGTGCTAGCTACTTGATATCATATCGTGATAATTTTCAACATATTAAATATGGCAATATTATTGCCTTTTATTCGTATGAAAATGTACCTTATTCGTTTATACAACAGTATCATCAAACAGTCGTTAAAATCTCTGATCATCTTGATATCCCTGATGAATTGAAAGAAACGATCAATTCATTTTATCCTATTTATTATCTAAGTGATGCATTTGTTACTATTCCAGTTAGCAAAATTATTTCCAAATGTGTGTCAGTTCCATTTCAACAACATCAATGTATCAGTGAACGACGTGTGAATTATGAACATGATTGAAAATAATTATTTGGCCATCTTTATTTAAACTTCTTCTATTCAATCTTGGTTTGTAAACCCAGTTGGATGATTCTCTTTTTTTGATTTTTCAAGTGATATATAATATGCATTTGATATGATTAACAAATTTATATTAACATAGTCTTTTTTCATTGCTTCAGATACTTTCAGAAAAAAATGTATACCAACGACCCTATCATACACAACGTTTAACAAAAACGAAAAATAATTTTTCTTGTATTGTCTATATCGATGAACCATCAAAATACAGTATTGTCGAATCTAAACGCTTAGTCAATATTGATGAACATGGGTGTAGTATAATAAAGGAACTTGGTAAAACTTATAATGTCCGAGTTGAACAAACAGGTACATTTTAATCTATTCAGTTGAAATAAATCTTAATTTTTTTTTATTATATTCTTAGGTACACAAGAATCAATGGAGCGGTACGGTCAGTTGTTAGAGAAAGCAATGCAATCTCAATTGCATAAAGATGTTCCATCTGATTGCGAAGATTGGCGAATAGAACAAGGAAAAAAAAAGGAAAAATATACCACAACAACATCAATTGTTAAATCACCAATAAATCACCACCACCAACAATATAACTAGATGATAGGTTTTTACTCATTCTGTCGATCTTATTTTTTATTTAGTATCATCACATAAAGAAATATCTTTACGTGAAATTGCATTTGGTTAGTAGACTATTTTAAATTTATGGAGTGGGTCGATTATCGATTCTAATTAACAGGTGAAATGTCATCAACTAGTTACAAAACAATTCACACATCATCATCGTTATCGTTATCATCATCATTTATACCTGCTGAGTGTGATATATTGGATACAAGAAAAGACTCAAATGTTCTTGCATCAGGTAGTCAATATTTTTTTTTCGGTAAATTATAACTGATATATCAACTTTTAGCTGAAACAAATAGCGATAGTGATTCATCATTTTCAGATCATATCTAAGAAGAAGTAATACCAGCCGTATCATCTGAAGAAGAAAATGATACACGAAAGAATCTACAATTGAAGTTTACACCGGTACCAACAGGAGGTGTTAATTCGAAAAAACGTTCAGTAGCACGAAAAAAGATACCAATTCCTAAGCGTTTACAATTTTCTACCAATGATAATGATGATGATGCACGTGAAGGTCAACACATGGATTTACAACCATTACTGAACCACGTAAAACAAATTGATGCAAATGTATTGAAATTACTAAAACAACAACAGCAAGCAACATTATCTTTGGATCGTCAGGAAAATTTTTTAAAAATCTTATGTAACAATCAAAAAAAAACTTGCGAGAAGTTTAAGAAGATATAGAGTGAGAGAAATGAATGTAAGTTGATTCCCAGAATCTAAAATCAGTTTTGTTTAGATTCCAATTGCTCTTGAAAACGATGATGAACCTGTCAATATCGATAATGAACAATATAACGGTCAAGATTCAGTATGTAACTTTACTAATCAAATTTTTTATCAACTCATACTATGAAAAAGTAATTTCTGCTTTCTTATTTCGTTTCTTATTTTTTTCAGACATATACCAGAAGTGATGGTACTGTAATTGAACTATTATCAGTACATGGCACCAAACAAAATACAATTAAATTTGCTCTTAACTTAATAGATTTAGTATTTGTAGACAAGCAAGATTTTCAAAATATTAATGTGAAACAAGCAGATAATGATCTACGAATCAAAGCCATTTATAGTAAGAAAAAACTTCAATGATAAATACTCATCGGTTGTACCGTATCCGGCTTGTTTTAGATGCAGTCAAGCAGAAGTTTGGTTATTCGTCAGAAGAAATGTCCATCGTTTGGCCTCCAATGCACGAGTCTATTTTAAGCAAGCGTCGTAACCAGCAAAAGAAGCTGAACTCAAGTACAAATACAAGTGAAATATTATAATTATTATATATATATATATCAACAAACTTTTGTATTTATTTGATTTATCAAATCCAATTGTATCAACATCGCAACTGCTCAAATCTAATGATGGTGAGCAATAAATTGTTGTACGTGAACAAGTATCAATGTCAATTGTAAATTGAAATTGAAATTGTATAAAAGTCAAATGATAGTACTGATTATCAGTAATATTAATTAAAAAAAAACGATCATGTTAAGATTTATATAACTTTTTTTTGTAAATTCAAATGTTTATTGTTTTTGTGAAGTTTTTCGAAATATTGTATTTTATATGTGCAAAATGTATATTGGTTTTATTTTTTGAAAATAATTATAATAAATTGAACGAATGTACTTTACATAAACAACTAGTAATAACAGAGAAAAGCTTTTCGAGAGATCTGTAGTGACGAATCTGGACCAATCTATATTGATTAAATCATTATTAATTAATCGCGATTTTGTATAAAATCACAAAAAAATCGGGAAAAATCACCTACTCCAGCGATGATATCCCGATAACCTCTCACGATTAATCGACCTAACAAATCGTGATAAAATCGTTGATTTTTGAGCGATTTTCACGACATGGGAAGTTTCAGTGGAATTCAAATTTCAAGTTCGACATGTATGGAAAATTGTGTACACAGAGACGTTCTTTGGTCGCGGCTCTGCGGGGGACGCTGCGCGCCCCCACACCGCGACACTTAAATAAAGGTCGGCGTGACGTGACAAAAGTCGTAGGCCTAAGTGTGTGTAACGCGACAGAATTCGTAGCACTAGGTGTCTCCAACGTGATGGAAGCCGACGTGTGGATGTTAACAACATGTAGCAGTTAGTCATTACTAAACAGTTTCCATATTCTGTTAGACGACTGTCAGGATTGTTGTTGTTGAATATTCAAAGTTTTACTAAGCGATACGTTTCTACCTGGCTTAGGACTAGATCAAGCATATTTTAACCTTTGCCGTTTCTGAAACGCCAAACAGTGGTGCCTCACTTCGAATTATAAAATTTATATTTTAGGATAAATTTTAAACTTTTTCTTTTCCCCTTAACTATATGGGTGGCGGATTTTTTATTTTCGAATCGAATTTGTGTAATTGAAGCTTCATTTATATTCAAATTCGAATTAAGCATCTCATGGTTTAATTACGATGACCGTTTACGGAGATTTTTCATGGTCCTCGTTTACGACGATCGTATTTCATCGTATAACTTCGTTTACGGTAGCAGTAAACGACTAAAAAATACGGTCGCCGTTTTTCACCGTGAATGATAGGTATACGGACGTTTACGGCTCAGGTTGATCGACCTGGGTTTAGTCAAAATATTATGAGATCTGCGAAAAATACCTTTTCAGTTTGCTAAATGATTCCCAGGTGAACCTAAGAGTTTCCGGGTATGTTCAATCTTGAAAACCTACAACAACGAACCAGAATCCGACCCAGAGGTTTTTCTTGATACGACGAGAGGTTTCTAAATTTTTACATATTTTCAACATTGTTTTGGAGAATAAAATAAACACAGTGTTTTAACCCATAAAAAGAATATTTGTACGCTTGAATTTACGTTTTTCATCTTTCACATTGTTTAGTTTAAAATGTATTTAGTCAACTAAAATTACTCACAATAACTATTATAATTTGTGCGATCAAGAATTATTCCAGCTATTACTAATTTTGTTATTTCAATCCGAAACTATTTGAATACTGTTGAAGTAACCTTATATAATCTTTATCTTCATGAACTGTTGTCGATTTGAATACAATTTGATATGATCAGAATGGTACGTTATAAGATAGATACAAATGAAGGTATATATTAAGGTTAAAAGGGTGTGAATGTATGTTGGGTTACTAATAATATGGTTCCCTTAACTAGGGATGCCAATTTATAGTTTATTTAATTAAAATTTAAATTCGTGAACAGTTAATTTAATTTTAAATTTAAAATAAATTAAAATTTTTCTCATGAAAAAATTTTAATTAAAATCAAATTTTTGGACTAAAAAAATCATTTAAATTAAAATTTTAAACTTAATAAATTGTTTGGATGGGTACACATCATTGCTATGAGAAAAAGACGTGACTTTGACAGTAGCAAATACTAAATGAGAGGAGAACCTAGCATTTTAGGTTAATATTTGTTCATAATAGTCTAAATTTCTCTACAAATTATGCAAGATCAGTCATATTTCTTCTTTAAAATACCGGAATACTCATAAAAATATACCTAATAGAACAATTCCTAGAAGAATGACTAACTTTAGCTTTAGAAAACAGGAAACATACTCAAATTTGACGTTAAATAATAGCAATCAAGTCAAAAACTATTCTTATCTACTAATTTTGAAAAGGACACCGACGGATAAGACCGCAAATCTGCCACCCCCTTACTTTCTAATTTCAATAATCTGGAACGATAGCGCTTGAAATTTTGCATCTTTCTATGTGGGTCTTATCGTTTTGGATCAATGTGAAAAAAAAATTTGAGTTCATTTTATGATCGATGAATACAACAATTTTCGTGCACTCGTTTCTTTTTCATGCTAGTACCTTTTTGTGTTCTGTAAATGATATATCCAAATTAATAGCCTAGGTTGATAGAGCTTTTAATTCTCTACAAAATGAAGTAATTTTTATGATTTAAAGTAGACTCTTTCTAGAATATACAAGAGCAACAATATTTAGTGTAATGCTCATGTTACGCGTATATTTTACTATTATCGAAGATTTTGCCGCTGAAAATAGAATTAGTGCCAAATAAATTTCTGATAGAAAACCGCGCCGTTTCAAGCTCTACAACTCTACGCACGTTTGAGAAAAAAATATTCTCGTCTACAGTCTCATTTCTTCAAAAAATCATGAAATACACACCATTTTAAGGCAAAAAAAATCAATTTTCATCATTTTTGTTTACAACCTCATCGTATTCTAGATTTCAATTCTGCATTCGAATTTCAAATGAATAGATTCTTTCACAGAGAAAATTTCTTTCTTTCTAGACGTTATCAAACATACTTTGTTCCTTAATATTCTATAGAGAATCAATTGACAATATGTATAGTATTATATTTCTTGACGGAACTGAAAGAAAACGAGTAGTCTTCAATGTCAGTCGTCATCATCTTCTTCTTGTTGAATTTTATCATCCATCTCGCCGTCTTCATCAACAACAATTCTTTCCATTATTGCTTGTTGAATTTTACGTCGACCCTTAAATGGTTCGAAATGATGATGACGAGCGTAACCTAGGTACCATACAATAGAAACAATGTTCGAACCAGCTCCAATAGTTACAGCTACGCCAGGACATGTGCAATACCAAGGAATAATAGGATCTCCAGATAATGAGTACTGAATCCAACTTTTGTACTTGACTGCATTTGAGTGATGGCTTTGAATTGTGCAACGCAAAATGTTGTCGATATTAGCATCTAGTTCGACAGTATAATCACCTTCTTGCTTCTTGATCCAAATGTTCTTCTACGTAGATACGCGCTAATTTGATGTTTGCAGGTACCAAGAAAAAGAAGGCATAAGTCATCGAAAGATAATTCAAGAAAGTCAAAATCCACATTTTCGATCATGTTATTCCGACGAGAACGAGTGGAGATTATACCCATTTCAACACGCTGCTGAAGAACATTGCGATGCGTGAGGCGAGTCCGCATGACTTGAGTGAGCTTTTGGTGATAAGATGAGTGTGGATTGATGAATACACCGGCACGGTAACTATTCAAAGTGGCTGAGACGATTCTCACGATATTCTAAAGGTATTGGCTCTTTGACGTACAAACACATACCTATCATAATTCAACATTGCTTT
The DNA here is from genome assembly GCA_905331475.1 of Rotaria socialis. Lineage (NCBI taxonomy): Eukaryota > Metazoa > Rotifera > Eurotatoria > Philodinida > Philodinidae > Rotaria > Rotaria socialis. Next base: position 15,649 of record CAJNYU010001990.1, on the reverse strand, counting down.
ATTTAGAAAGATTGATTTGATTATCATTTATTTACACATCTATTTTAGAAATATGGCAAGATTTCCAAGCGAATCAATGAATTAGACAGGCAATGTGCGGAAAAACGAGTAACATTCATGAATTATTGTTTTAGTTCACATGAATTTCGCTTTTTAGAAAAATCAAAAAATGAATTCGAACGAACGAAATCAGAACGTGAAGCTGATGAAAAGTAGGACCTATGAGAAAAATTAATGTTGCTTTATTTTTGTTAATTTTTTAGCTATTGGAATCGCAAATCTGAATACACACCAGAATCAGGTATTGAAACGCATAAAATTACGCAAAAGAAACGCGAACATGAATCAAAAGAGTTCGAATTTAAAACTAAAAAGTCAAAATCATTTTTTATAAATGTTTTCATTTCTGTAGAGAAAAGTCCGAGCCAAAACCTGTACGGCAATATATTGGGAATGATGGTTATCCACTGAACTGTAATGAACCTAAGTAAATCTTTTTGAATTTTCACTTGTAAGAAATTGTAAAATTTTTTTTTTTATTATTATTTAGAGTCGATTTTAAAATGCTTGAAAGTGATGATGATCGACATGTTATTCTTGATGTTGCTGTTTTTCGTCATGTGGATACATCGCTTGTCGATGTTGATGTTCAACCGCTTTATGTTCGAGTTACAATTAAAGGGAAAGTAGGATTTGACGAATTATTACATAGCTATAGACATTACTCTTCTCGATCTATAGATTCTACAATTAGTCTTGCCCGAAGAAGTCAATACAATACAATCAGTAGCTGAGCGATCGAAAATATCAGGACATTTAGTCATTAAAATACCTAAATTAAAACAATCAAATATTAAAATGGAAACAAAAGCTCGAATTGAGAATAATAAACCGTATGAAAACAAAGATTTCATTTTCTATTCAATTAATTTTTTAAATTTTAGTTCTACACAATCAACTTCTTTCGAACTTGGTAAAGATCCATCGGCAACCGTTGATTACACTCAAATTGTAAATCAAAATAAAAAAAAATCACAAAAAGAGCGAGAAAATTCAGCAGATTTTATCGATGATCTTGATATACCTCCATTAATCTAACTAAGCTTGTTCTTCTACATGTTATAATTTAATTACAATAAAAATTCTTGTTATTGATATTTATTTTTAACAAATTTTTCTTTCTCCACAATTAAAATGTTATCAATGGTTCAACTGAAAAATGATATGATGATACGATACGTCGTCATAAACAACCTTGTCCCCCTTCATTCGCCCTTGTAGAAGTATATTTATCTTCAATCACGGATGTGCTTTAACTTAATGACATGATCATAAATTTCTTCCGAAATATCATCAACTTTCAAACTAGACACAAGACGACTTTCCAAACGTGAAAATGATTTACAATTAAGAATTATAACATCGGTCTAATGCTGATCTGTGACTTTATATATGCAATAAAAAAAAAGTATTTTCATGAAAAGAAAAATAAACAATATGTGCAAGATCACATAGATACAATGATAAACGTATGTCAGAAAAGAAAAACAACAATTTCCTTTTCCTAATCCATACAATACATAGCATATGGGCCCACGTAGTAAATTTTTTTTTGACTAGTCAGTAATGTAGAAATAGACAACGTTCCCGAGTTGTAAATTAAACGTACAAATTTCATAAATGATGTTCTTTTCTATCAAGATAATTTTGTTAATTTTTTATGACGCTTTTGATGTTTAGCCAAATGATCACTTCTGATGAACGCTTTTCGACAAACAGAACAAACATGCTTTTTCTCTCCAGTGTGTCGTCTGCGATGTCGACTTAATTCATCGGATCGTGCAAAGGTTTTGTCGCAGTTCGCCCACAAACATAAGAATGGTTTTTCACCTAGATAAAAAAATTGATACGTTAAAAAAAGATCAATGAAGTCTATTCTTAGTAATATGCGTTGTTCTCTTTCGTACTCTTTCTCTTTCTTGTTTATGTGTTGCAGAGTGCACTGCGTTGTAGTAGGAGAAGAAAAAACAAATAGGTACAGCTATCTTCCTTTTTCTTTTGACGTCATGTAAAAGTAATAGCATAGTAACCCAGTATTGTCTATATTCTCAAGATTATGCGGATAATGGTTAACATAGCTACTTCAATATGTTGGCCTAGTTGCTTTCCGTAAAAATAAGGAAAGAGAAACGCAGAAATAGACAGCTATTTTTTCTCTATAGATACTAATAATAGAATAATAGAAAGTTCGCATTTACCTGTATGTAAACGCGTATGTGCTTTGAGATGAGACGATTTAAAATATGATTTATTGCATCCAGCATGCGAACAAATATAATTTTTCTTTCGTTCAATCTGTAGTAGATTTGTATTGGTTGTTGTCTTTAATACTGATAAATTTGTTGATGGTTGTGTTGTTTGAACAACAAATGATGTTTGAGCAATGGGGAAAAATGTACCATTGCAATTAAGATAAAGAATATGGTATTCTGGATTATGCGCATCTGTTAATGATGGAGAAAATCTCGTGTTTGCATTTGAAGATAGTGAAGACGATTGGCATTCATCATTTGATGATGGACACGGTGATGTACATGCTATTGAGGAAATATCAGATGATGATTCGTCCGATGTCGAACATAGTGAACCAGATCGAGATATAGTTTCTATATTACTAGATAATGTCAAATTGTTAAATGATGAAAGCGGAGTATTTGTTGTTTCACCGAGATACTGAAAATAAAAACGCAATTTCAGTAAGAAAAAAAGAACAACAATGTTGTTATTTTTTTGTAATTACCGGTCGAAATTTAGGATGTAGCTTTCTAGGCTTTTGAGCATTCGAACTAAAAGATAATAATAACTCTGCATCTTGAACGCTCACGTTAGGAACCTATATTTAAATTTAAAAACTAAATAAAAGTCGAAGGTTGAAGAATACTCCGCTTACCGTATCCATTGCTTGAATGGTCTTATCGATATGATTCATCCCTTTCAAACTGTTTTCTTGGGAAAGTATTATAGGTTTTGTTTCAGACAATGAAGCTTTCTCAACAGGATTTATATGTAGCGATGAGATGACCGGCGAAATTTCAATCATGAATCGTGTTTTATATATGTTATACTTATGTTTTTATACCAGTATAGCTAACTGTAAGTGCGTCTGAACTCTGAATATAGGAAGCAATGGGAGAGAAAGAAACTCAAGCAACGCATACATTGAATGCATGATCATATATGCTATCAGTCCGTAATCACGCACTATAAGCGCATGAAAGAAAGGAAGAAACATGCGTTGGACCATGCCCCACTCTTCGACAGAACAGAACCAAACACACCCCTACTGGCGGAGGTATGCGCAAAAGGGATAACGAAAAGAACATGCACTGAGTAAATGATCAATGAAGGTTTTTTTTTTGTTTGAGGAAAATAGAAAAAATAGAAAGGAAAAAAGATGATGAAATAGAAAATGACGACGTAAAAATGTTATTTTGTTGTATAACATACGAGAGACCGAGAGAGAGAGAGAGAGAGTAACAACCAAACAGAATGAAAGAAGAAAAAGAAAATTGTCCTTCATCATAGAACTGAATCACAAAATAGATGTGTTGATGGGACGGACTGTCGTATATGAACAATGCATGTTTTCATATTATGATCTGATAAGATGGATGTGATTGATAAGTAAAAGCCGTGTGTGGCTTACGGATGTCCTCTAATCAGTGGCATTGTTTTCTCAATAGCAATGTCTGCACTGAGCAAAGAACTTGATGATAAAAAGATTTCATAATTATATTCTATATTTAATGAAAATAAAATAAGGCAAATATATCTATGAATATCGTACGAAAAATAAGCTTTATTTAAAATGTACATTATATATGTAACTATTATTCTTTTTGAAGAGCATACTTGATGTATATTTCAATAGACATTGCATCGTTCTTTGCATCGAAAACAAAAAACAGCTGGATGGCAATCAATTTAATGTTTTTCATATGGATGGGCTCCCATTATTTTAGAATAAAATCCAGAAAAACAAAAATATTTAATTAAAAAATAAAATCACCAGGCAAATCAAATATTTCACTATTTCATATAGAAGCAATGCAATCGTAATAAGTACTATTTTTGTCTTTTCCTTGAGAACAATATTTGATTGAATAGTAAAAATAATTTGTGACCGATTTTATTCGTATATATCTTATCTGAAATCACAACATAATGCGCATTTTATCCTTTATCAGGCAGTATTCTTTTGACAGAATTATTTGCATTGTCATTGTAAGACTTTATCGGCTAGTAAAAAAGAAATGAATTACAATAATATTGACACGATGTTTCTTAGAAAGATAACCTTGAATATTAATATTTATTTTAATTTTCTTTTACTGAAACTTCATCAAAAAAAATCAAAAATGTCGCAAAGTGATTCATCCGGTGATTCACCAGAGTGACGTAAATTGACCCAATTCTTATTCTACAGTTAATTTATGGTGAAGAAAATTTTGTAATTTACAACCGAAAAAAACGAAACCACCGAAAATGAATACTTTTTTTTATGTAGTAAACATTCTACTTGTTCAAATATTAGAATTTCGAACATTGTAATGGATTTACAACGACATAAAAGCACATACTTGACATTCGTTTTTTCTTCTTCGCATTATGTATTATACTTATGTTTGTTGACCTGGTTTTGTTCTCGCTTACAATTAGAATCGATACCATACACTAATGACATCTCAATAGAAAAAATTTTGCACGTTCCTATCCTCAATCTATGAAATTCTATTGCTAGATAGTCATTTTATTGCTAGAAATTAAATTAACTAAATATGAGTGAAAATAAAATATTATTAATTAAAACATGTCTCGAAGATCTAAGTTCAGAGTTATTAATATCAATATTTGATTATTTAACTTCGATTGAAGTTTTAATTGCATTTTTTAATTTAAATAAACGTATACGTTTGACTATTTGCTATTATTTACAATTGGGTTATCGTTTAACACAATTTAATTTACAAGACACAAATTATTTAACGTATAAAATTTTTTGTCATGATATTTTACCGAATCTAAAATCAACTATAACATCATTTCAGCTCGGTAGTAATTATTATTTTGGGCAAATTGACTATTTTAATCAATATCAATTGATGCGTCTTGATTCACTTACGATGCGTTTGATCGATCCAAATTTAGCTAATGATATACTTCAAAAATTCCTTAATTATAATCGTTTGCAATGGTTTGATAAAATAAATTTAATTATCGACGAAGAAACTAAGGGATGGAATGAACAAATGTCCTTTTGTGTACAAAATATTCCCGTTAGAGAATTAAAAATTATAGGTAAGACAACAGAAATGAAAAATTACTTGAAACAACAAAAAAAAAGGATTTCGTTTCATTTGATAGTCTCGTATTGTGTGTCAAATCACATCTATAGAATTGTTTCTATATTACAAGTTATAAAAACTTGTCTATAAAAATATTTCCTTGGGATACATTGTCTACAAGAGATCAACACAGTTAGAAAAGTCTCGTACTTCCACTACCCAAGGAGAATATCTTTTTCAACAAGAAACGAAATATGAATTATTTATTTCTTGTAGGTAAAGTTCCATATGTCTTTGCTCAACATCTAATGACAGGTTGTTATTCAATTACTCATCTAACTATTCATTTAAAATTTGATCACGGTAAGCATCTCCCGTTAAAACTCTCTATTTATTCATCATTGTTTCTTTTTAAAGATCTACTTCCTCTTCTTTACTATCTACCAAATCTAATCGAATGCAATGCTTATGTTGATCATCGTGGTCGTGATATATCCAATGATTTAACACTACTCGAGCCACTTCCTGCTTTAAAACATTTCAAATATGAAGGACTTATGTCACCGATTTATTTACGACGTTTAATTATTGAAATAAACCTACATATTGAACATCTATTTATCTATACACAAGATTATCAATGGCCATTTCATTCATCTGAAGGATTTTGTTGGGATTTTTTCGATTGCCTTCATGATTTACAAAGATTTCATTTCTATATTCGTCTAATGACTTCAGATAGTTTTAATAAGTTAAGACCATATTTTACGGATACAAAATATTTAATCAATCGAAAATTATGTCATAATATAGCATGTGTTGTATCAAAAGATATCGGGCAAATATTTTCTTTGCCATTTGAATTTAATCATTTTGAAATTTTTGACGAAAACATTTTTAGTCAAATTCAATATATTAAAAATGAAAAAAATAATTCAAATGAAAATTATTGGAGTAATATCGAACATTTGACGTTACATATGAATATTTATGATCGGTCATTATTACAATTGATAAAAGAAAAATTTACAAAAGTATGTGCAACTGATTATCAAGTTCCTCATTTCAGTCTTATACCACAAGAAAATGAATTACATCAATTTGAAATTGAACTTAGTAGGTTTACGGAATTTTTTTCAAAGAAAAAGAAAAATTTGTCTTTCTTTCAGGTACGATCAAAAAACTTATAATTCGTGATAGTGTTAAACATGGTTGTCATGTTCCTCAGCCCCTATTTCTTCTTACATCAAATCTAATTGAACTTGAAATTGATCATTTCTATTTAATGCAAATTGTTTCAATGGTTAGTAAACAAACTCAATCGTGTATGTTAACAGCATTTTCTCGACTTCATCGTGTAACTGTCCGACAATTTGATGAACGTATAACTGATTATTTTTTTTCCTATTTTTCCCATATAAAAATCTTTGCTCTCATATTTGCAACATATAAAATGCAAGTTTACCGAACTAAATTACCATTTCTTGATGATCTTCTTAAATCGATGTCTCATTTAATTAGTCTCAAATTAGAACATATAAGAAAGCCACAATATTATCAAGATTATATTGAAATGCAAAAGAATGTTGAAGAAAAATTCTCAGAATATTATTCGAAATCTACTTATTGGTGTAAATGGTACGATGACCAGACACAACTACACAATAGATATGCAACATTTTTTTTTTCAACATAAATTAACATTTTGTTTTTATTTATTTTTCTTTATTTAATTTTGCTCAAGGTTCTTTTGTTTGTTTGTTTTTATTTTGTTTAAAACGTTGTTTGACATGAAATGTGTGTTTGTGATAATGACTCGTTTTTTCTCAGCCTATGCACATCTAAAAGATATTGAAATGATCTCTTCATTAAATGTATATATTTATTAGGTGATAAAAAAAAAGAAATTCAATTCTTTTAGATGAATGCATCCCACTGATCATCAGCAATCATGGAACAATCTGATTCAAGATATTTTTCTCAACGAGCCAAACATATTTCTCAACTAAACCAGCAACCTTCACCTGCAATTGTTAAACGAACATTGCCAGCAGCTTGTTTTCAATTTTCTAATCGAACTTATGTACCATCATCTTCATCATCAGATACTCAAGTGACTCCAGTGGGACGTGGCCATGGTAATGCAATAGTAAAGGATCATTGTCAAAGTATTAGTAAAGGTCGCGGTCGAACAACAGTGCCTTTATCATCATTTATATTGCAAAAAGATAATCTTTCGCCGCCAAAAAACTCTACTACTAGTTCAAGGCCAATGTTTGTTATGCACGATGAAGTACAATTTGTTCGACCCTATTTCGGACCACCCAGTAATAATGATTTGCAATCATCATCGATATCTCATAAACGAGAAATTCTTCTTTCAGCATTGAAAGAAATTGAATCCGGTTTAAAAACGTTGTAAATGTACTTTCAGATATTTTTCCCTATGAAAAATACTTGATGAGTTTTCTTTTCTTTTGTATTGCAAAGTTTCAGATAGATATAAATTCGCATCCTTTTCTTTTTGTGCATTGGATATTCTGTGATTGAAAGACATTTTGTTCATGTATGGATTGTTTTGTCTAGCAGTGTTATGAATTATGTTTGCGAATTGTTTTTTTTTTCATTTTTTTTTGTATTTATATGAAACAAACATTTCTGAATGAAAAGTACCAAAATTGAAATTCTCATTATTCTACAGATAGATAATCAAATGTCGTAAACGTAATTCAAGGAAATCTGTTATGTACTTACAAGATCGCATTTTACTCGTACTGTGCAATAATAATGAAATCAAGATGAATGAAAAGAAAGAAGATTATTTGTTTTTTCTCTCGTGAAGTCATCGAAAAAGAGGGTGCTGTAAATGATCTGACTCCACAGGCCAAGAACTGTACTGTATTCTCTTGCCCTAGTAGAGTTCTTTCAAAGTTCTTATTTGACGAAAATCGCTATATTGCATTGATACAATGAGACGAACGTTGAAAATATCCTAGGAAAAAGATGGATTTTAGAAGTGTGAAAACGAGTACTAAATGATTTAAGAATTCAACAAATGATGCGTTTCTTTTGCTAAGATTAATTTCAGCGACTGGTCCCCAACTGTGTTTTACTGTCTTGTTGAATTCTATACAACAACAATATATGTTTGGGCGTGGATGTGACTGGATTTTTAACTCAACCGCACCCCACACCCACCCATGATGAAATGTGTAGTAAATTCCATTACACTGCTACGTATCAACAGCAAAATGAATGGGAAACTTTTATCCTATTCCTTATTTAACAAAAAAAATCATCATGCACAGTATTTTTGTTATTGGTGACATTTTTGTGGAAAAAATAGCAGAAATACTATTTTTGAATTAAAAGTCATTCCAGCTGAAGTACAATTGCAATCAAGGTTTCTCAAAACTGGTAAACACTTTCTTATGTTCTTTGATGGGATCGTTTTTTCATAGTCACAACACTGAAATTAAATTTTGTTTGCGCTGCAAGTTAAAATTTGTAGAAAAAGAGCACTATTTACTCGTTTCTAAGATATACCAAACGTTTTCGAAACCATGTGGACGTGTACGAGGCAAAATGTATTCTATAGAATCGCAAACTCAATGTTTCAAACTTAAATTATTCATAAAATCTAAGAGAGAATAATATTTTTCGAGAGCAACATTAATTTTCTCAGGTGTGAAACACTGTATAAGTTAGTCCGCTGTGATTTCTAATTAATTTTGATGTATAATATTTGAATCTGGTTCATCAACGAGCCAAGTTTCTTGAAACGAATATAACTGCTTTACTTCGAAATCTCAAATTGATAGAAAATGGAATGAGAATAATTAATGTGAACTAGTAAAATTCGAATATATGAAGCTGAGTTAATAACCGATTATAGGTCATACTGGTCAACATGCGCTTCCTCGCACTCATATTCATCATTAATCAATTGCAGACACTGACAATTTGCGTTTACTCTCAAAGACAGCCATTATTACGAAGTTAAATTTAAAGTAAATGTGAAGACCTCTCATTGAAAATTGTGGTATTGGTTCACGCTCGTATGAAATCAATAATCGGTAAAAAGAACCATATTATTTACACCTGCACGCCATTGATGGTTAGAAAAAATAGGTTTTTTTTCTTTCTCCGTTCTCTTTTTCTAATGAATGTAAGCCTAAGCATAAAAAACGCATATTTGTTTTTTTGTTTTTGATATACATCATTATTTTATTTGTAACTGGCGTCATGGTTTTTAGTTGGAATTTTTGTAACTATTCCTACTTAATTACTTCAGCATTATTTATATTATACTTTTTCTTTAGAAAAGGGTTAAAACCAAGCAAGGCATCTTGTTATCAGTGATATTAAATTTCCAATAAGGACTCAACGAGAGAAAGAAAAAAAAATAAGATTGATAATGTATGCACTAAACGAAACAGTAAGTAAAAAGTAGCTAGACGTAATGCACCGCCCATTAATAAAGCTAGGATTACGTTGCTATGACAACAATTTACGCATTTATGAAATAATTCGTTAAATGATTCATTGACAACTTACATTTTTGTCTCGTTAAAAAATCACGTAATGTTTAATTGAATGGTATTTATTTCATTTTTTTGCAATCTCTAAGAAAAATAATGGCGTCAAACGATGATCTCGTACACTATGGTCAGACAGTTTATCATGGAACAATTTTTAACTTCAGTGTAGTAGATTTTTCTTTGGTACATTCTAATGCACCATTGGTGATAAAAGCGAAATGCAGGTAATACTATTCTATTGATATAAGAAATAATAAATGTTTTTAATAATGGATTTAGAGACTTCCGTGATAAGCTGATTCTAATGTTTTCCTCAGATGCATCACATCGTGACAATGCAAGAAATCCACGTAAGTGATTTGTTCTTTGAGTTCACTGCCAATGCCATTCTTTTTCTTGAATAGGCTACACATGGACCATTGAATTTATATGGAGTACAGTTATTAATGAAGTCATTGCCTACAATGACAATGTCAAATCTGTAGCAGTACGTTTTTATCTATTCTAACTATCAATCGTAAGACTTTTATTTCAGGTAGAGCATGCTTTCATGTTTGTATGTTTCGATAATAATATTTTACCGCATGAACGAGAACATTTGCTAAATCGCTATACCAATAGCATATTTTTTGAGTCTCACAATAATGGTTCGAATAGTAATTTTGACACTATTTTCGACTATCTTCGTAAAAATGGACGAAATAAAGTTGTGCGACGCAAGCCAGTAAGTATCAAACAAACACTTATCTAAATATTAGCTACTTTTTTTATATAGAGAAAGCGGGACTATTCCTATCCGTTGCGCCTTCATGCTAATAGCAATAGCAGTGGACTTGTTTTTAATTATTTCTATACTTATCTCAATCGACAAGTTGGCTTCAGTAAGATTGAATAGATATTTTTGGTTTTTAATAGTACATCAATTTCTACTATTTCAAGTCAAAGATAGCAGATTTTGTCACTCCTGTTTTCAAAACGTTTGCCAACTTCCATTAACAGGATTCAGCTGAAGGCTATCTTTGATATGAAACCTTCGACATTGATGTATTCGATATAATCTCATTTGTATATTAATCTTTTTTTTCTTTCACTTTTTTTGTTTCTAGCCAATAACATCATTCTCACATTCATTTTCAATAGAAATATAACTCAAGAAGCGTTTCCTTCAAGTATACGTGTTCTATTCGATGGGTGGATTGAAAATAATTATCTTGAAAGATCTCCTTCAACAATGGAAGAGAGATCACTTTTGCCACTGCAGTCTAGTACACTTGTATTTACATACGAATCATTAAAACATGATAATTCCAATGGTAATCAAACACTGGTCACCTTTAATGTAACTGATGTAGGTGATTTTGGTCAGACTATTGAGAGACTTAATATTTGGCAAGAAAAATTCGATCTCGATTCTCTAATTTGTATTCAACTTAAAGATGATATACGAGAGTGGAACGAAAAATACCGGCGTTGTTCCTGTGATCACAGGTGAATAACTTTTTTTAGTTTATGTGGCATTTTAAAATAAATTTTAGTATGAACGAACAATCATTGGCTACGTTCCATGCCGAAAATTCTTTGCCCGGATCTTATCCACGACTATGCCACTTATTTTCTATTGAAGATGTACCATCCACCGTAGATAGGCACATAGGTAAATTTTGAGAAGTTAACTACTATCGAAATTTCTTGATTGAATTTGAAGGAGTTCATACAATCAAGAAAACCACCAACGATTGCTTCAATAAATATAGAGAATATTTAAATAATATGAATACGCAGGAAGAGAACAAAAATATTGAACTTCGGCTAGTACCGGTTTACTATTTAATTGCGCCTACATCTTGTAACTTTGGCCCACCGGACACTAGCAATTCGATTGTATACACTGAAACGACTCCTCTTCAAGGTACTATCATCGATCCGCATGATCCAACTAGTATACATTTGACTACGGTAGCTGGGTACGTATTTGTCTATATCGTTTTCTTTTTTGTTTTCTAATTTATCCTTAATGTTGTTTAGTGGAGAAATACTTCGATCCAAACCAATGATTCACTACAATCGCTATCTTCAACGTACATTTTATCATATTGATGAGATTGTTGATCATAACAAGATTATTCGAGTAGAACAAGAATTAATTAATTATTTGTCAAGCGAATAACAACTTTATATTTATTTTCATAGTATTTATTTTGTGGTGAATATCCTTATATTTTATCCATACTCGGTCAACTGGAGCGAAATGGTCACATAAGTCGTGCACAAAAACGAGATGAATATCTTCGCTTCTGCAATATGCTCAATCGACTGCTTGTCGTTGAAAATTTATCGGAATCAATTAAATTGATCCAAATTGATGACGAAGAGAGACCAGAAATGAGTCAGAACGCTCGAGATAATTGCTGTGATCAAGCTAATTGTAGTCTGAAAAAAATACAGGAGGTTTACAGAACCCTCCGAACAGGTTCTGTAGATTTTCAAAATGCTCCAAATGTGTTCAAAGTCTCAAAAAAAGGATAAAAATTTTGACAGAACCTTTTTTTGCTGTACAGAACCGAAAAAAAGGTTCTGTAAGAGATGGTTCTGCANACAGAACCTTTTTTTCGGTTCTGTACAGCAAAAAAAGGTTCTGTAAGAGATGGTTCTGCACTTGGGTAAAACGCAGAACCTTCAAAAGGTTCTGTCAAAATTTTTATCCTTTTTTTGAGACTTTGAACACATTTGGAGCATTTTGAAAATCTGCAGAACCTTTTCGGAGGGTTCTGTAAACCTCCTTTATTTTTTTCAGAGTAGGCCTATTTTGTTTGATCTAAAAAGAAAACGTATATTGTTTTTTTTCGTTTAGATGCAGACATGAAATCATTACCGATTTTGATCAAAGACGACATTGAGCAGTGGTACGAAAAAGCTGATTTGTATACAGATGAACGTTCTGTAAGCCTCAAAATTCGATGCGATTAATATAGATTAGTTTTTTTTTATCATTAGATTGCAAAATCCATACTTCTTGAATCTCAACCAAATAATCGATTAGTACACTTATTTTTCAAGAACAGAAATACTAATCAATTAATTGTAGCATTTATCAAGTAACTCTTGAAACTATTAAAATTTAATTTTTCATATCTCGATATAGAGATCTGAAAGAAAAGTTGGAAGGTCATGGTTATACTATCGATGATATTGATGGTGATGTTGATTTAATCGAAGACCTCGAACAGATCATATTTATCTGTACTGAAGAAATGACTGATAATGATAATCGTCAAATGATAAAAGCCGTAGAGCGCAAGATCAATAAAGTAAATAAATCATTGATATTTGTTTTTAGTTTTTTGTCTTTTATTAATATTCTAATAGATTGGTGTTCTACGAGATATCTTCATTTGTATTAATGATGCTATTCAACGTTTTTCGTGTCATCTCATTAAATCTATTCCATATCTCATTTTTGATCTGCGTTTACGCATTGCCAAATTAAGCGATGATGAAGTGCGAGAGGTGATTGAGTATCTTACTAGTAAGATTTTAACTTCACTAGTTGATATCATACACATAAATAAAGAAAATTTCACAGATATGAATGTCCAATCAAAAACTTATACAGATATGTTCGACGATATTTATGATCCCACTCAACAGACAGCACTGGTATGATTTTTGTATTTAAATGTGATTATAAATAATTGATTCTATTTTATTTCAAGCAATGTACAAGTGTTGGCGCAGGCTGTGCTGCAGCATTTTACTTTAACTATGCAAAACTTCTAACATCTTTACCTAGTAAGATCGGAGAAAATTGAGAATAGTTTGAATCAGTTTTTTATTATTTACATTTGAAGTTCATCAAGAACGAGTGGAATTGATTCATCAACAACTTCTCATGGAGAATTTTCTTGATTTTAAACAGAGTAAATCAATTTTCATCAATAAATGGGTTTTTGTCATTCCATGGACCATCGAAAATTCCTCTAAACTTCTTTCTTGCGGACTATTGTTAAGCGAGGATGAGCAAAAGCGAGTCGGATTCAAATTATCCTACTGGAAGCCGAAGTAAGTCGGTTTTTTCTTCATCTATCTTTGCAATCAAAACCTGAGTTCTCTATGCAGAGATCGTAATTTTGTCAGTCCGAAACTAGCAGTGACCGTTGGTGGCGTATTTCTACGGTCATACAGTGCTCTAGTTATCTATGAACTCACAAATTTGATCAATCAACAGGTAACTAAGAAAAAGAAAAGTTAAAATGAAACATTTATTATAATGCTCTTATCCATCCAGACTCTCTACTTTCCCATGGAGATACCAGCGGCATTGAATGCCTTGCAAACTCAGTATCAGAATATCCTGTCTCATTTCAATTTTGGAACGTTCGATCCATTAGAACAAGCAACGACTTTTCGTAAAAAAATTGAGGAATACAAAGCAAATGAGCAAGGTGCAACATGGCACGATAATATTGTTTTAGTGCCTCTGGATCAACCGTCGACTACACTTGAAAATATGTCAATTACATCATATGAAAAAGCTGAAATTCTAGTGAATACGTTATGGAAGCATTTGTCTTCATCAAACTGAGCAATATTTTGAATAGATGGATGCTAAGATTTTCAGAATGACTCGGTATAAAAATGTAAACTTATGATCTCCGCAGGGAATTTTTGTGTATAGTAAAACCAAAGCAAACATTTCATCGTCAAGTCAATGTTGAAAAGGTGGCTCATCATTTATGGCTTTCTTTTATTGTACTTTTCTCTTTTTTGAAGATGTTTATTGATGGCTTGACAGCGTATTTTTGTTGCGAAAAATAAATTTTCGGTATACTGTAAATCCAGCAGAATGATTTTGATATACTCCAAAATACGTGGGAACAAACTAAAGGCAATTGCAATCATGGACGAGGTGAAGCTGAAACAATATCTCAATCATGAGCATAAATAAACTAGTATCGATGAATTGTATGCGATCTGTAGAGATTGTTTAATACCGATTCGATCTTTCTTTTTGTTACATCATCATAAATTCTTGGTACGCTTCTTAATTGAACAGAATATAAAATTAATAATAACACAAAAATCTACAATCTCTATTGAATACATGTAACAAATAAAAACAAAAACGTGTTTTTCACACCGATGTATCCATATTACAAAAATCAAAGTCATTGCACTTAATCTTGGATTATGTTTCATTAGATTTCTTATCATTGAATTGAATCTCTAAATGATTAACCTGTGAAAATATCATAGAAATACATGTATTTGATTTTTTCCTCTATTAAGTTAAACATCGGCGAGCAAGGTACATTTCTTCTATGGTTTTTAGTGAGTCATCACTTCACTTCCTTTCTTTTTGTGATTGCTGTGTATGATGGTTCGATATTTTTGTGGTACAAAGTTAGCTAATACAGGTAATGTGTGGATAGTAGTGTTATTAATATATATATACCTTGAATAGTATTGGTGTTTTTGCTAGTAGTTGATATGATCATAGATTTTTCCAATGTTCAACTTTGTTTTATTTATTATAAATTCTCAAAAAAAAAAGAAGATAAATATTGAAATTAATTTTTCAATGAGAATGTAAAATCAAATTAAGCCCCCCCCTCAAAAAAAGTCGATTTTCGTCAAAGAATCGAAAATCGAGATAACACCATGGAGTGAAAGCCCATGTTCTCCTCTTTCAGAATCACTATAGTTTTTTTTCCAAAGACCATTTTTTGACCGAAATTTTTTAGTGATCTTTGAGAGGTCCTCTAT